>JAOXNR010000022.1:1106479-1122642 GCA_028571225.1 Parsonsia alboflavescens
AGTTTTGAGGCCACATCGAAATATTGTAAATTAAATAAATTGTTATTATTCGAAATTAAATATTTTTCGATAGAATAAGTTTTGGGATCTGAGTTGTCGCCAGCGAGGATCTCTAAAAGGAAATGGACGTTGGAAGTGATCTCTGGTCCGTGATGCATTTGTTACTGTGGAGTTGGAGATCAAGGCCAACGGGCTAAGCCCACTCAGAAGACTAATACAACTTTTTCAAGTGTTCATTCAAGCCAGGCCAATTGAAAGGCCTATGGGCCGTGGTTCATTCTATTCTCTTCCCATTAATACGAGCCCTTTTCTGTTTAATTTTTTCTTCTTTTTGGACTACTTTGGACTCAAATCAGAGGCTCAAATCTATTTTGATAGGCCCAAATATCATCTGTCCTCCATGTCTACATCTACGCGAACGGGTTGGTTGCCTAAATAAATTTGAGGGAGCAACAATCGTCAACCGCCAATAATGCAAGATATAAACCGTCACGTCCCTAGGACGACCTGAAGGGTTTAACTGCAAAACCAAAGTGGCCGAAAAAAGTAAAGAAAAATGACTAAGAGATTCAGAACTTTGCAGAAGAAATTGCAAGAGCTCGAAGGCGAACTCAGTTTCATATCTTCTCTACCAGCAGATACTCTGTACCTCCCTCTGCTCTCTGATTCTATTCAACAGCGTTTTCTGTTCTTGAAGAATCTTTTATCGGCAGAGATTGCTACCCGTCCTTCAAAGCCTGCCCTATTGCGCCATATTGGGAAGAGAATCACTCGGCTCGAGGCCATTTTTGGTGAATGGGACGATCATAGAAAGTCTTTCATCAATTGTGACTTTGATTCTGCCTCCGTCTGTTCTTGTAACGACTCATCCCGAGACGATGACGGAGAGACGGTCTCTGATTTTGCTAACCCCGAGTTTGGTTGTATCGAAGACGAATTTCAACAAAGTAACCCTCTAGCACTGGTGAAAGTAAAAGTGCAAGAAAAGCAGAGCAATTGTACCGATTTAGGTCCTTGCGAAGGAATTGAAGGTCAGCCATGCAACAGCCCTCATGCGAAGGTAAAGGTAGTAGTGCAAGAAGAGAAAGGAAAATTAGGGGATGAAGATCTGGGTTTTTTTGAACATGGAGTAATTCAACGGAATCACATCCCATTATTGCAAGTGAAAGAAAAGATGATGGAAGAGAAGGTATGGAATATTGGAGTTGCTGTGGAGAAGAAGGAAGTGAGAAATCCTTCGTCAGGATACTATAAGTACTGTGCGGTGTTGATGGTTGGAATGATTTTGGGGATGATTTTAATGGGTTCGGCCATGGCCATTGCCATGTTAGGGGATTATGGTTCTTCCTCTGCGACTGATCCATATGAAGGTTTTCCTTTTTATACTTGAGCCTTGCAAGATCCTTTCTAATTCCTTTAATTGAAACTCTTTTTTATATTTATATATTACTTTCTTTTGTAGTAACACTCATATATAAATTTAAAAGAAAATTGTCCATTTTATCCAAATAAATACATTTTTTCTTTTGTGTTAACACTCAGATATCTGGTAAGGAACACCACCCCCCATCCCCGGGGCCCCGGGAAGTGAAGTTTTGTAACTTGTCTAGACGACTGTGGGTTCTTCTTAATATTATGCACTCTGTCCCTTTTTTATATAAGAAAGCAATATCATGCATATATTTTTATTTTATTTTTCATATGATACTTAATTACTCTTCTAGATTTAATTTATTTTTCTTGAATTAAAATATAAAACTTTATAAATGAAACTATTATGTGATAATCATGCACTTTGAAGGCAGTTACTACCAATCTCATTAATTATTCCTCAGACCACGTTCTTGAACTAATAACTATAATTTGTATATAAGTATAAGATTTGTTGATATATTACTAATTTTACAATTACTTCGAAATAATTATTTGTGGGGATATAATTGTTATTTAAATATAAATTATTTCCAGAATTCTGAATTTAATTCGTAATATAAGTGAGATTTTGTTTGCATTTTGGTCCTTTTCATTGCCTCTAAGAGTATGTGCAATAAATTCTTTAATTAAACATACTTTTTAAATATTTTTAATAAACATATATTATATACTTATTCCTTTATTATTTATAAGTTATTTTAATTTATTTTTTAAATCATTATTATTAGGTATTTTCTTGATCTTTTACCATCTTATTTTTATCTTCATTTTTCTTCTATAATAATGATTAATTTGATTACAATTATAAATAAAAATATATATATTATTTTAATTTTGATAAAATAAAAATATTTATAAATAGATAAATAGTAAAGTGGAAATAATACTACGTAGCATTATTCACCACATTGACTGGTTAAAAAAGGTGAGTCGATGACTAAGATAGGCACACACATTAAGACGTGAGCATGATTGGCACTTGGCACTCAGGAATGAGAAGTGGGAAAGACCCGACAAGGAATGGGATCATTAAGCCACGTGAGAACAGTGAGATCATTATCCCTAAGGCAAATCATTCTCTTGTTCTACATTTTTAATCGGTCGTAAAATCAATGACTATTCAAAAGAGATTTTATTACGTGCGGTCCTCCGTTTTAAAATGGATGGAATATCAATTTTACACTTGTTAATTAGGATTTGGATTTATGAGAGCCTCTAATATATATATATATGAGTTAAATTGGATTTTCATGGACTGAATCCATCTAGATGGGCGATGGATTAGATTGGTCCACTGGATCAAAGGATTTTCTTTTTTCAATTGCAGTCGTAGGAAATGGGGTGGTGCCCAATCCCAATAAATTCATAGTTGGGATGGTGAAGGCCGTTGCTGAATCAATTGGTGCAGATCGCGTGGGTGTTAGAATTTCACAGCCGACAGGCAAATGGAATCGAGCGAACACAGACAGCAAGGAGGAGGAGACTCGATTAGTTCGGTCTCTCACATCAGGGAACTTTCATTTGCAACGGCATGTACATGAGAGCATACCCATCATCCTAAGAATTGGATAAAAAATATATGTGGGTTTAGGGGGATTAAATTGAATTTTAATATATATGACAACTTTAAAATTCCCATCTGTTCCACTTAGAGTGTGATTAATAACAAATATAATCATTATAGCGAAAATATATATTTTTTATAATGGATTCACTTTGTATTTTTAGTGGCTTTCTATTTTCTAAAAAAGATAATTTCAGTTGGTAATATGTAAATACATAATAAAAGATTTGATCCTCTTTATTTAATGTAAAGGATTTTATAATTCAGTGATATGATGGTTTACGAGTAGCCTTTTATTTCAAAATATATGACTTTTTAATATGTTCAAATTACATTTAATAAAAAAATATAATATTACCCTTGTTAATTTGTTCTCTTAAATATCAATATCATTGAAAATATGGATTTTAGATTATTTAATATAAAATATATTTTAATTTTAGAAATTATTAATAATTAAAATATACTTCATCCGTTATCGTTCTTCAACTTAAAAATCCCCTACTTTTAAAATTGAAAAATGAATTAATAAAACAATCATTTTAAATTTAGACATGGTTTCAAAAATCAGAGGAAGAACTAATTACGAATTTGAGAAAAACCAACCGATTAGGAGCCGGAGGTCAGAAAGTCACATGCCTTTCAATCGATGTCTCAAAATCCCTATGTGTTTGTCAAAGATTCCCCTGTCCTCGAAGTGCAATCTTGTCCTTATTCACCCCACTCTTAATTCCCCTTATTACCCTTTGGTCTTTTTAAATTCAGTTTATTTGGTGGAATCATAGTTGACAAATTTAAATCTATCATAATTATCGTTGTCATAATTCAAATTTAATTATAAAGTAAAATAATTTTATCAAATAAAAAAGTCTCTTTTTTTTGCCTATTTATTTCAAGTAAAATCATCATTAATAATCTAAATTTCATTATATTTTATTTTTATATCTTCAATCAATTTTTCATGAATATTTAAAAATGTCTTAAATTTATGCAGAATTTCAATTACTCACTAACGATTTTCTGTAAATTTTTATAGACTCATTAAAATCAGCAGGTAAGATTGATTGATCATAAAAATATCAGTACTACTACATAGGATTCCAAATCTACCCCTTTTGGCTTTTTGACTGGTGGTCCCATTTCAGTGATTTCACAACAGTACAAAGCTACTTTCTGCTAGAAACTGATCACTTTTCTCTTTCCTCTCTATTAAACCTCTGTAGCTTTCCGATAAATATATGACTCTACTTTGATTCCTCATTATATCTCCGACCAAATCTCCACTCGTCATTGTCTCCGTCAAACCACCATATTCCAGCCCGCTCCGGTGCGTGACCGAAATGAGCAGATTCAGTCGATTTGAGCTGGTTGAGCACTCCCCATTTCCGTCTTTCTTCTCAAGGGAGGTTTCTTTTTCCTCTCCTAAAACCCTCGTCTTAAACCCATGTTTTCCCTCTTTCTCCATCGAGGATGAGCTTGATTTTACCCTCGATCTCCTCAAGCCTACCCAGACTAGCCTTCCTGCTCTCCTCGACTTTCCATCGCCTTTCGAAGAGTTCGACTCCGTCACTGATCTGATCCAGATCGAGAAAAAAAACCCTTGGTATACCACCACCCGCAGAGTTCAACGCCGGGTTGACGGGGTCGGACTTGCCACTGAGCTGTACTTGCAAGGGCTCTCTGACCGCGTTTCCGCCCTTGAGCTGAGCTTTGACAGGCTGGCCAAGGAGAAGAAGCCGAAAATTGGAGAGAGGAAGTACACATGGACTGCAGAGATAAAGAGTCCAGAGGAGAACGGATTTGATAGGAAGCATAAATGGGTTGCTGAGATTAAGGACGGGAAGAAGAAGGGAACTCTGGACAAGACCTACAAGTATACCGCTGAGATCAAAGGTAAGGGAGAGGATTCCCCTATAACCAAGACTTACACTTTCAAGGCATCAAATGCCGATGCAGCAAAGAACAGTGGTTCAGCTGATCAAGAGAAAAAGGAAAAAGAAAAGAAGGATAAGAACAAAAAGTGCGAGAAATCCACTCGATTGATCGAGATCCAGGACGACCCCGATCATGGTACAATCGTCTTACAGCAGGTCCGTTCACGCAGTCCTTATTATCTCTGAATTTTAACTATGTTGTTGTTCTTGAAATTTTCTTTGCTCTTATGAGTTAGTAATACAATGTCGTTCACTTTTTGGTTGTTTTTGTTGACGCTCTGTCAGGCCTTCGCTAGGAGAATGGAGAAAATAAGAGGGAAGAGGAAGGAGCTGTCAGCTGAAGACGCTGCAATGAAGATACAAGTTACCTTCAGGGCTTATCTCATAAAAAGATCGCAGGCTTTGAGATCGCTTCGGGAGCTAGCCATTGCAAAGACCAAGCTGAAGGAAATCAGGGCTCTGTTCAACAACTTCTCGTACAGGCGTCGTCTGGCCCGAGATGCGGAGGAGCGTCAAAGGTTTTCTGAAAAGATAATTGTGCTGCTTCTCACTGTTGATGCCATTGAGGTAAAGCTATAAGCTTTCTACTGTTTCTTGCTATACATAGCATCATGAAGCATGGATGCCAAAGATTCTGTTAATTTTTAAGTCATATTCAACTTAAGAACATGTATCACAATTGTGTTACTTTCGTTGACCACTGCCCTTGGTTGTGAATCATTGGCAGAGTCTATGCTTCGGTTATCCTGTAGGTGCTGATCTTTGTGTATAATACACAGGAGCTACCTTTTGGGTAGCCTGGTCCTTTTTAGTTAAGAACTTTGCATGATGTTAGATCACTATCATCTTTTATGATTGGCATTGTTGCTCAGTAGTAAATGTATCATGGCATCAATCACCTCAGCATTTAATATTTCGGGGCCACTGTTATATTCCGAGCTTGAGCGGAGTCACTAATCCCACCCTCTACTAGCTGCATTGATCCCTCATGTTTCTGAAGGCCTGCTCGCTTATCCTCCCATATGCTACTTATCTCTCCCACATTGGGGCTAAGAACACTGCTTTCTCGGACTAGCATCATTTTATGAGGGCTTTAGGTGGTACTGGTTCGGAAGCAACTTACTAAGTTCAAAGGGCATGAGTAGTGTGCCGGCAAACTTGAGATTGTGTATGGAGTCTGAAAAAAATACTTATTAGTACTAAAGCTGGTGGTCTAAATGATAGAGCTGAGACTTGGTGAGGATCTGAACATAGAGTTAGAGACCATGTCAAGTGGTAGTAATCCCTTTGGTTTGATTTGAATAAATCTTACCTTTTGAAGAAAAAGAATTATTTCCCTAAATAATAAGGTGTTGGAGGAAAATTTGGAATTGATTGCTGTATATTAGTTTAGTGGCAATAGATTCCCAATGGCACCTCAGCATCTGTTATGGTGGAATTCAGATCAACTTAGGGCCTATTCTTGGTTTGTGATGATTCCTTTGAGCCATTGAAAAACACCTGCCAATGCAAAGTGGCATAGAAGCATTAAGGGGTACCACCCTGGTCTTCCGAGTACATTGCCATGTGGCATGCTCAACAGTTGTCCGGTAACTATGAAAGTGTCTTCTGCTAAGAGAGCCATTCTGAAAAATGCTGTTTTAATAATTGATATAGTTAGTTCATTTTTAAGGGCATCAGTAAGTTAAAGCTCTTTCTGAAAAGAAGCTCCTGGAAACTCTTCCAGAAACAGCCAAAAGCATCTTTTATGCTTTGTGGATGAGGGCCTTAACTGAAAAGCTACCAGAGAAGATGGCCTTGGTAGGGGTTAGAAGATACATAATTACTTAAAAAGTAAATTTAGATTTGTTTGATATGTTGGATTTTGCAATTTTTGTTCGTTGGTGGGTTGTTTATTCCGGAGGGTGAGGATGTTATTTTCATTCAATCAGAAGAGTTAATTTTATCCCTGTTATTCTTAGCAACTTTACTTTGTGATAGGGTGCCGATATGATGGTTAGAGCTGCAAAAAAGTCTATGGTGGATGAATTGGAAGCAATGCTTGATGTTGTGGATCCCCAGCCACCAGGGAAATCATTGTCCATGAGGCGGAGGACATTTGATATGCCTGATGCTGCCATTCAAAAGGAAATTGCTGCTGGTGTAGCCCAGGTGGTTAAGCTGCTCGATGAAGAGCAGAATGGTTCTGAAACTTTTGCAGCAAGTTCTTGAATCTGTCCCGCGTTATGTGTTGGTTTCTCGTGGTGTACTTGTATTAACTTTCCTTTGCTTGTAAAACTTTCTGAATGGGTCTCAAACTCTCTTGTTTTCCTTATGTTGAAAGAGATTTTGCACATTCCCTCAATTCAAGAGTGAACTTTCCCACTTCAGGACGAATATTCAACAGGCCTTTTTTTTGACTGTGTTCCAGCAGTGCATATTTTTCTCTTTAACAAAATTGCTGCTTTGATATTTTGCTTTAACTGAGAGACTACAAGAGAGACCTTGATACGTCTTTCCCAGGTTCTGTATTTGCTCTTGGATCATTTCCCTTTTAGGTTTTTCAGAATTGTGATTTAATCGTTGTGAAATTGACCTTTCTACTTTAGCAAGACTTAAATTAAAAAGCCAGAGACTCGGAACGAAACAGATCCGCAAAACCCTTTGGCAGAATTCATCCGTACTGGATCCGCCCAAACCGGTGTTGGCAATATTAACCGTTAGTCCAAACCTGTCTGGGAGGGATTAGTGGACCGGAAATATGTGAACTTGCGGAAATAGAATTCGAAGAGTAGCGACGGATGAGAGACCTACTCCGAAGGTGCCCACTATGTTCTTGATGGACGGCCCAAATTCTACCTTTATCCTTGCATGAAAAAAGCCATCGTTATAGGGCCTCAATATCTTCTGTCTTCTTTCATTTCCACTTAAATGGGGAAGAGTCTTCCTGAGGGGGTAGAAGAGACACAGTTACTTCTTTTGAAAAAAAGTCTTTTTTCTTCTTTTGGTAAAGAGAAAAAAAGAAAAAAAGAAGAAAGAAGAGGGAGAGGAACAGAATCCCTCCTACTTTAACTTTCCTTCACATTTATTTATTCCAATCAAACGAGGGTAAATTAGTCATTTACGTATCTGCATTTTCTTACACACAATATATTAACCAACAAAGTCTTGTCTTCAAACTCAACCAAACGAGGGCTTAGAGAATACAGCCCAAGTAGTTTGGATTTGATAGGAAAAGAGAAATAAGGGAAATGAAAGGAGATTTCGAATTCGTTAATAAAATATTAATGAAAATTTTATTTATTATATTTTATATGTTAAAATTTAAAAAAATTTGGAACCCAGAATGCCCTTCTCTCACTAGAAAGATTAAGGTTAGAAAAGAAACTAAAAACGAAAGAAAAGAAGAGAAGAGTTATAAAGCTTTCCTAGCAAACAAAAAAAAAAAAAAATGGAAAGCCAACAAAATTTAATTTTGAATTTGCTAAAATCACTTAAAATATTTACATTAAAATGAAAATTATTAGGAAAAAAATAAAATAATTACATATACTTCTTTTTTTATTCCATCTCCCAAACAAAAGATTAAAAATGACCGTAAATCTCCAAATTGTTTAAGCCTAATCCAGCGTGAGGGGGGCAAAAAAATCGTGTGGAAATAGAACCACATCCTTTTCTGCTATGGCCAACTCGAGTACGGCGTACCACTTGCAGAATTAACGGCTTGCGGCAGATGTCCGCACTGTTCCGGACACACGGAGCTTTTTAATTTTTTGGAATTGAGCAAAGCAGGACGTGATTTTTTTAAACAGGTGTTTTTTGGAAGGATTTGATGAAATTGGAGCGCCTTTTGTATTTTCGTTACTCGGAAGACAATAGAAACTGTTCGCCCCCAACTCCTCATTCATCGCATTGGCCCAACTTTCCGTCCGTGCAAATTCGTCATCTTTCTTCCACATCCTTTCAAATCAGAAAGTAGTACTTATTTCCGGTGCAATGCTCCCCAACTTGGAATGGTTTTCTCAATTGTTTTAGCCGACATTTTTGCCAGCGTTATTTAATTCCAATACTACCCCGTTAGTTACTTTTATTCCTTTCTTGTTCTTGATGATCTCAATGAAATTAAGAGATCTAAGCCTTCGAAGATACTAGCACTTGATACTCCCTAGTTACTTCCCGCTTTATAAGTAATTTGTGATGGATTTATAATATTAAGATAGATTTTTTTTTTTCTTTCCATCATAATGCCCTTATGGTGAAGAATGTTTAAAAAATAAAGAATAAAAACGGTTTTATGAAAAAAATATAATGATATCTATAAAATTATCAAAGACAATTCATAATGAAAAGAAAAATAAGTTCAAATTACTTACCGTTACAGATGGAGGTAATATAGTAAAAATAATTCAATGATAGGTAATACTCCGTTTGTCCCTTTCCATTTTCTTTTCTTATATATTATTGTATTATTGAGAAACTATATCAATATTTAATGGAGTATATTCGAGTAATTAAAAAAAGAATAGAGAATTAGATGAGAATGAGAAAGAAAAAGAATTAAATAAATTTTTTTATAAGTTTATATATTTCAATTTTTTACCCTATAAGTACTCATCTTTAAAGAGGAAATCAGAACTATATTTTGGGAGGAGAAGAAAAAGGAAACATATATTATCTTTTAACCGATGAAGTATATATTCTTTTCATTATAAATTGGATATATGTTTCTATTTTTATTTTAAAGTATTCATAATTAAATGTCTTATTTCTTAATTTAATAAAACATTCATAAATAATTGAAGTATTATATATTTAAAAAACGAAGGAAAAAATTATTCCAGAACAAGGTCTTATATCAAGCATAGTAATAGTATTTTCTAATTCCTCATCTTCTACCCCATGTTCCATATATATATTTTATTAATAGAATATTAAAACTATATAACATAGCATTGTTTTCATTTGATAATATAAAAGACCACGTAGAAAATACTTTCTCTATCACTAAATATAAGTCACTAACCGTCATTTTAAAAAAATTAAGGTCATAATTTTTTTTCCATTAAAATGCTCATATTTTATATAATAATAGAACTAACAACTACATATAAGAAAAGGAGAAAAGAACTAATAAGGGTAATATAGAAAAAATATATTCAAAAAGTTAATTAACTAAGCACAATGACTTATAATTAATAATAAAAAAAATTAATTAAAATAACTTATATTACAATTGTATTATAAAATATCTCAAGTAGTATTTCCTTCTGAATATTGAAAAGGTAACTTGAAATGGAGCGGCACCAGTTGAAATTCCAGATTCCTGAGGAAGACCTTGAGCCAATTGTCAACTTGAAAATTAACGTTAGAAGTGGAGAGAGAAGGAGCGAATCAATGTTCTCAGAACTTTCCTTATTGACTAACTGATCATTAACGACACCGAAAACTCCATCCACGTGACTGGACGCTGATTGTTTCCCGGGGTTATTTTTCAACCTCCACCTAAATTTGGTAGTTTCATGGAAATTCCATATGCTTAAGTTTCTTTCTTTATTAAAAAGTTGCGGGAAAATAATATGAGTACAATTGTATAGAAAATTACTACTCCCTTGACCCTTCATTCAGAATTTTAAATGTTCCATTTTTCACTTTTAAATATTCGAAAATAAGTGTTCAATTTCCTAAATTATTTACTTAAAAAAATTGATATATCAATTTTAAAATGAATTAAGTTAACCTAATTTCTTAAAATATAAATAAATCAAAATGGAACATTTAATTCTAAACCAGATAAGTATTATTATAACGCACAAACAAAAAAACACATAGTTTACTTAAATTTAATCTACAAAAGGAATTATTCTTTTGATATACTTTCTTTTTTCATTTCTCTTTTAAAAGTTACTTAGTCTTTTTTTTTTTTAAAGAAATATCACACTCTCATTATTACTCTCACCGTCATTAGTCATCATTTTATCAAAATTAAGATAATATATTTATTTTCTAAAATCCCTCTTTTGTAATTATAGTCAATTTAACAATAATGAGTAGAAAAGATAGATAGAAATATAGGTAATATGGTACAAAAAAAAATCGATAAAATACATAATAAACTAACGATAATAAATTTTAAATAGTAATGGAATGAGTAATTTTCTTAAGTTATATTCATATAAATACTCATCGATAAGGAAGACTTGTTTAAGTAATAAAGTAAATTAAAGATTAAAACGTATGAAATCAAATTATAAAATTGACAAATATTATTGCGTTAAGATTTTTATTTTCTCGACGTTAGTGGAGTCTAAAATTAGCTCAATATCAATTATACCACAAAAGAAAAAAGAAAAAAAAAGAAGTGTACTCCATAAGGTACTATTCAAGAGTCAAATTAAATAGATGTACAAGTAACCAGTTAACTTAAAGAGGAAGCATTGTGATAAATACATCAGCTCTAATTTTATGCATTAGCTGTTGGTGGAGAGTACCACGTCATTGTGTTCTAGATGCAAAGTCTTTTCTCTCCCTCAAATGCTTTTTTCTATGGAAATTAAGAGAGTTTACCGTGTGAAATGCTTACTTATATATATTTAGATGGTCTATAATATTTTCCTTTATATATTAAAATATAGATATTTATATATATATATATAGCAAATAATCTTAAATGATTTTATATCCATTAATAAATTTTATAATTGAGCAAGATTTTTTTTTTATTTAATAAAAAAACTCCTCTTTCGTCATATCATTTCATCAGATGTTTTTGATTTGACTATTGATGCCACATCTCGGGGAGTAGGCGTAGGAGGCAATAGGCATGACTTGGAGCGTTCATAGTCTTCCGATTCTCCCAACCATCTATTGTTATCAAGAGAACAAAATGCACCGACTAATTTAAAATATGAATATGGACAAGAAAAATTGATTAATCCATAAAACAATCTCTATTGTGTTCAAATTATGAAAGTCTGAGTAAAGCAATATTGCAACCCTAATAAAAAAAGGATCAGAGAAAAGAAATGTTTGATCTTTTATACTTATCTCTCTAAATAAATTGCTTTTCTTCTTTCTCAATCTATACTTGGAGTTGAATAGTCTCTGTCATTGGTTATTATTTAATATTTACCACCTTTCACGCGGAACTCAATTCCGGTCCATCATCACTGCAGAGAAAGGTAAAGCTCCTTACCACGAAACAACGTCCACGGGTTGTTTTGTAGACCTCACCAACATGAATGATATAAATATTTTTATTTATTTATAAATCTAATAAATATATAAATATAGATTTAGAATTTTTACGTTGTGTCCAATCACTCGTAGTTCTTTATATCATCTTTTTCACTTAAACTAAATTTCTTTTCTGTCACCCAGTGTTAGCTATATAGAACTGAAAAGATTCTATTGTAAAATCTTTATTTACATTTAATGATAAAAAGAAAAAGAATCCCGTGAGTTACCTAATATTTTTCTTTGTCCTTTGACGTTTGAAACCACGTAACAGCAAAAAGGACTTCCTAGCGAGTAGGTGGAGGCTGGTACTGATCATAGGCCACGTACAACCTCGAAAGGAAGAAAAAGAAAAAAGATGACTTGGGACCTATAATTTTCCCTCCCCCCACCTTTTTTTAAAAAAAAAAAAAAAAAAAAATCTCAATTCAGTATACTTTCTCATTATTTAAAGGGGATTTACTGCAAAAGGAGGGTCAAAAACGAAAAAAATAATAAAATCTAACATTATGTGATTGAGCACTAATTCTGTTTAAATGATTTTTGTCGGTCTAAAATACAATAATTATATAAATGATCGTTACTGGTTTAAAATCATTGTGTAAACTTGGTCAATGTCATTTTTTTTAATATAATTTTTCTCATCTATTTTCCTTTTCTCCTACAAATTATGAATTTATTAAATTTAATATTATAAGATATTGGATTACTTAATTTTTTTTTTTTCGATTTCACAAAGCGAAACATTCTTATAACATTTGTTCTTCTCCGTGGTGGTCAGCATTTTGACAAATAAGAAACACTATTTTAAAGATATTTAATTTATTTAAAGAATATTACTAAGACATATAAAAAAAAAAAGAACCAATATAAAAACGGAGTGTTAGTTATTACAACGCAATTAATGGCCCCTGACCCTTCGACGTCTGAGCTTTCCAAAGTCCAAAAGGGGCAAATCTCACTTACATTTCTCGCAGTAGTTTGTCAGCGTCATTTGACCAAGCAAATACGCATCTAGGACTAGGACTGGGCCCCCCCGCAATTTTGCCGCACGGGTGTCTGAAGATCTGTCGCACGTGACAATTGGCCCCTCTTGGAAAACCACGTGGTTTTGCTCTGCCCAGTAATTTTCGGGGACTCATTTTTCTTAGGGCCCAATAATAGTTGCATACCATAGTCCATAGCCCATTGGTAGCCATATGGGTCTTTTTCCTTTATAAAATAGTCCGGTGAGAGGGTTTTTTTAATATATATATAAATTTTAATTTGCCGTCGGAACTCCAGGCTTTTTAATATCCCCGTTTCAACGGACCACCGTCGTAGTCTGATTATCAAAGCGAAAGTCGTAACCGTCACCGACGATGACCAGCCAGCTGTCGAAGAAAGCGACTCGACGACACAGATGCGTCCTAACTTACTTGGATGGACCCGCAGTACAACGTGGCCACGTCACCCTGACACAACCACAGGTGTCCTGACGCGCTTCGCCTTTAAAGTCTCAATTCCACGTGTCCTCAAACTTACAAGCAAACAAGCCAGCCCCCACGTCCCCCCTCCTCGCTAGATTTTCCTCGTGGACCCCTTCAATTGTTTGGCAGTTTTTATTGTTACTACTCCTACTGCTAGTTTTTTCTGCTCAAAATAGCAATTTAATTGCTTTTAAGATGGTTCCGTTTTCTCAGTATATTACGTTTCTCCAAACGCTAATATGACACGCCACGCTCTACCGAAACTACCGAGTTTATATCAACAATTTTGTTTTTTTTTATTTTTATACTTATATGCGTTTCTCTCTTTTATAATTGAATCTCTATATTTTTCATCTGATATTTTGAATTAAATATCTTAATTTGTAAATAAATTAAAATTTTATGTTGAATTTTCATCTTTTTATAAATAAAGAAGGTAAATTAATATGTAATATTTAATTAGTAATCCTCTTATTAATTATATTTAAGGATATGATCCAATGATAAATCAACATGATATATTACTTTTTAGGTTGATGTATTATTAAATAAAATAAAATCAAATAATTTATCTGTTATCATAATATTGAAAATTCATGTACAAAAATCACTTGTGCAAGAGCATCTGTACACTAACCCCTTCCTTGAGTACGAAGAAGACCACTCATACGTAAATACTAAATTGGATGAATCTAATTAGTTTTGGAGATATTAATACCATGTGCTCTAAAAGGGCAAAATAGAATCCGCGGCAAAACCTTTGAATGCCCTGCAGCGGCACGCGTGCACTGAACGTGGTCAAATCGCGTATCTGAGCAGTTGAAAACTTCTGAGTTTGAAGAAAAGCTGTTTCTGGTTTCAACAACCCAGAAAGAAAACAACTACTATTATTAGGCTGCTGAGCAGATCACGTTCGTTAATTTTCAATTTAATTTTTGCCTTCTTGAGCACGTCTTGCTCCCTCTCCACCCCTATTTATTTCCCTCGGTTTTCTTCTTTCTTTTTTTTCCCCTCTTCCCATCTCCCTTTTCCAAAATCCCTTCTCCAGTCCAGTATTCTACGAACATACGTCGTACAGTTTGTTCGTATTTATATATAGGGAAGTATCCCAATTACTAGTTTCTATATCGGGTATTAAAGCTGGATATTCCTTCCTCGTTCTGTGCAATTTCCTGAGGGCTTTCTGGGGTTCTTGCAGCTTTTCTTGAATTGCTCTTAAAAAAGGTAAGAATGACGTCGTCCCTGTTCTTTCTTTCTCTTTTATCTTTCGTCTTGTTGTTCGGGCTGGTACTTGGTTTCTATTAAAGACGAATGCTTTTTTCTTACTATTGGGGGGTTGGTGATGTTCTAAATGATTTTCTTGTTTCTTGAAGGTTTTCTGATCTTGCATTTCCAACATTTTGTTGTTGGCACGTTTTTTTCTTCTACATTTAGTATAATCGTTGTTTATCAGGTATGCTCTCTCATTTTCACATCTTATTTTTGAGTATTTTTATACAATAATGGATGAAGGGATTTCGATCTTTGTTCTTGATTACAATCTAGAAAAAGGGCAAGTATAAAAAAAGGGGGACATTTGCTGTGTTTAATGTCATCAATAAAATCTTCTCTGTTTTTTTTTTTGTGGGGATGTCGAAAATTCATTTTCATTTTTTCTAATCTGAGAAATTTGGTAAAGAGTTGGTCAATCTTAATAAAGATTTTCAACAGTTTTTGATAGAAGAGCCCTTCATGGTAAAATCAAAAATGAAAGAAGAATTGGTCTACTCTCTAATTTACTGTTTGAAAAGTCATTTGGCTACTATTCCTGCTCTGAGCAGTGTGTATATAAGCTTGGATATCTTTTTCTTTCTTTTCGTGGAATATTAACTCATATACACGTTTATGGTATCCACTCTGTGGTCGATGAGTTTCAAATTTTCAGTTCTGTCCGTGTTTCTTCCCAGCAGAAAGACAGATAGCCGGAAATTTCATCGTAATGTTTCCATTTGGAGCTGTATTTGAATGAGCTGATGTGATGTGTTAACTGTTAAGCTTTCCTCTGAAAATCTTGTTCGCCGGCCTATTTAATTGTCGATTGATCAACTCTATAAATACAAGAATGCGACAGCAAGTTCCCAATAAATCACCTCATAGTTTTCGACCACACGAATAAAAAATTTGATATTTTGGTTCCCTGCATTGGCCCAAATACTTCTGATTAATGAAATTTTTTTTATTATTGTTCCAGTTAATTTCTCAGAAAGGAAGAAAGAGAATCCATGTTAAAGAATATCTGTTTATAATTCTTACTTGTGGTCACAGTGGATCGATTGATAGCAACAACAGTATGGTTATATCTGAATTTTGTCAATTTGTTTTTTACATCACAGTTTTGTTGCATTTTTGAAAATTTATTGTGATGGGTCATTTTTTTAAATTCGTCCCACTCTTCATTGTTGGCCCATAATGTGTGGTTGCATATGCTGCTGTTTCCGTCTTCGGGGGGGGGGGGGGGGGGGGGGGGGGGGGGGGGGGGGGGGGGGGGGGGGGGGGGGGGGGGGGGGGGGG
>JAOXNR010000022.1:1122652-1155360 GCA_028571225.1 Parsonsia alboflavescens
TGTTTCCAAATTCGGTCCCCCCCCCCCCCCCCCGGGTCTTAAAAGATGTTATATAGGAACACATTTGGCCGCGGTATCATTATTCTGCATTATTTGGATACCTAAGCTTGAATTCTTGATCCACACTTATGGTAGTGCTGAAAGAAGTGTTTCTGTTATGAATATCATGCCTTTCTTCTGTTATACCTTGATCATATTCATTAGTGAAATCCTGTTTTCAGTTTGCTCATACCTGTCTCCATCAGGATCTCTGTTGTGAACAGAGAACTTAAGCAAAAATATGGGCCTTCACTCTTCTTGTCTATACATTACGAGCCAGTGGGGTGAAGTATTTTTCATTAAAATGTGTTCTCCTTTTCTGATCTTTGTTTTTACTCCGTCTTAGGTCATTAACTAGTTGAGCAGGGTTCTTGCTGAATAGGAATAAGCATTAGGTGACAGAATTCCGTAACAAGCCACGCCACCACTTTAACTTGGAGTTTTAGTAAATTTATTGCTTAACTTCTGCTGTCTAATAAATACATCAGCCATCACCTTAAACAAATTGCAAATATCTGCCCCAAATTTTGTAGCTGTTGTATAAACTTGATATTGCCATATTTATATTTTGTCAACAGGGCAATGTGATCTATTATTATCGTCAACTTTCTTTTTACAATCTTGACATGAATGGAGTGACATGAAAATCACTACCCTGCCTAATATTTCTGAATTTTGTGCTTTCAGTTTGCTGGTTCAAATTTGTCTAGGGCTGTAGATAGGATGTACAGGTAAGATTTAAGTTGGCTAGATTTGAGTGTTCTGGTGGTATATATGCTCTTTTGACACTGCTTACCTACCATCTGTTTAAATTTTCAGCTTTCAGGACTGTTCTCCTTGATGGACTGCATTCCGACCAGCAGTGATAAATTTACACTCAAGAGGTGGTTTTTCATTGACAAAAGAGTTGGCTGAAAGACTTTAAATTTCGGAAACCGTATTGCTTGGCTTGAGGCTTCATAATTGTGACCTATTATACAAATTTTTCTTCTTCTATACCTACAAGAACAATGGACCTGAAATCAAATCACACATCCCCAGTGCTTGCTGATTCTGCATCTATGAACGAGACAATGTTGGGCATCCATTCTGGCCTGTTGCCATACTCTACCAGTGGCACAGCTTTCTCTTCATCACTCTTCCTTACTATTCCAAGGAAAAAGCCTGGGATACTGGACGATGTCCGGTCATGTGCTTGGTTAGATGCTATGAAGGCATCATCTCCTACTCATCGTAAAGTAGCTAAAGATTCCGCCACTGAATTGTCAAAAGACAGTGATTCTCTCTACTATAACTGGATGGTAATTTCCTGTGTTTTTAGTACCTTATGCCCATAAACTTCCTGATCTTTTCAACTTCAGAATATTTGCTAAACATGTATGATTATGCAGATAAAGTATCCATCAGCACTTGCATCATTTGAACAAATAACAAATCACGCAAGGGGTAAAAAATTAGCACTATTTTTGGATTATGATGGAACATTATCGCCAATTGTAGACAATCCTGACATCGCCTTCATGTCAAATTCTGTAAGGATGTGTTTCTATCACTTTTTTGATAATTGTAATGACTTAAGGATAAATATTGCTCTCTCCCAGTTCCCTCGCATGGTTTTATAATGTGGTGTGATTTGTTTTCAGATGCGGGCTGTGGTGAGAAATGCCGCAAAATATTTTCCAACGGCAATAATCAGTGGAAGAAGTCGAGATAAGGTAACTGGAGACGTATAATAACATTGTTTTCATCTCGATGCAAGAATTTTGTTGTTGCTCTCCAATCTTCCCAAAGTTCAAGCTTCTGATAGATTATTTTACAATGCAATTCCTTCAGGTGTATGAATTCGTTGGATTGACTGAACTTTACTATGCCGGTAGTCATGGGATGGACATCATGGGCCCTGCTCGTCCCATTTCCAAGGAGCAGAAAAGATGTATTAGGTCCACTGACAAGCTGGTAATGATCCTGAAATGAATTTTTTACAAGTTTCACTGCCTTGTCTAGCATCATATGACTAATTTTCATTTTTTCAACGTAGGGTAAGGAAGTTAATTTGTTCCAGCCTGCCAGTGAATTCCTACCAATGATCGAAGAGGTGTGCTCTTTTCCTGTCCCTCTATGATGCATGGATTTGCTGATGCATAGCCTAGCTCTTTATTCATTTATTTATACCTCTTCAGTATTGTGGGGGAAATGAAATATCAGTATTAAGCATTCTTTTCATGCTGGAACAGGTTCACACATTCCTAATTGAGATGGTTAAAGATATTGTTGGAGCAAAGGTAGAGAACAATAAGTTCTGTGTCTCTGTCCACTATCGCAATGTTGATGAGAAGGTATGGTTTTATGGAGTCTGGTCCGCAACCCTAACAAATAAAGTTTGTATCTTTGTCTTCAGTTTACTGAAAACTCTTTAACTTTTTGTTTCCTCACATTATTTCAGTGTTGGAAAACAATTGGACAATCTGTCAATGAGTTACTGAAACAGTACCCTCGCCTTCGATTAACTCATGGTCGGAAGGTATCATTATGTGCCAGCTCTCACTGCTCTAAGTTATCTGTGGAATGACGTTATTTCTTCTAATGCTCTTTTCTAATTTACTGCCTCTGGTTCTGTGTTATATAGGTTTTAGAAATCCGACCTGTGCTTGACTGGGACAAGGGGAAAGCTGTTGAGTTCTTACTTGAGTCACTTGGTATGTGAAGATCAGCACCTTATCATACAAAAGTTCTGTTTGTCTTTGTATGTGACTGCCTCTATTTTGTTGAAATTCAATAAAAGATAAAATAACACAAACTGCTGCTGATAATGGCGTAGGGTTAAGCAACTGTGACAATGTTCTACCGATATACATTGGAGATGATCGAACCGATGAAGATGCCTTCACGGTATAACCTTGAAACTAAAGGCAGTTTTTTAACATTTGACTTTTATCTTATTGTGTAGGTTGTTAGTTATCATTCTAAATTAAGCAATATAATTTTCAACAGGTTTTGAAAGAAAGAAATCAGGGTTTTGGTATCCTGGTATCTTCTGTGCCAAAGGAGAGCAAAGCATGTTATTCTCTCAGGGATCCATCAGAGGTACTAATTCTTTCTTGCAATAAATGTTTCGAAAACAACTGCTGCTATGGAAAGTAGACCATTCTTAATCAAAATGATATCTGTTTGCTTAAGAAAGCTGAACTACTATGCTTTAACAGAGGGAAGTCTTAGTCTCAGAATTTCAAATATGAAGTTAATGTAACACACACACACACACACACAGTCCTGAAATCAAGTCTTTATTTGGCTATGTTATCATGACTCACCTCTGTGTTTGTTAATTAAGATTGAATTTCATTTTCCTTGTACGGTTTTTACAAATATACGGATGGAAGCATGAACTTTCTGAAATCTACATATGCTGCAGGTCATGGAGTTCCTGAAATGCTTAGTAATGTGGAAGAAATCAAGTGCTCTTTAGTTGCGAATGAGATACAAGAAGACAATACATATGACACAATACCTAGCTAAAAGCATTAGGAAAAGATCAGTCACGGATTTAGCTTTTTATAAGAATAACCAACAATTAGGAGCAGAGGCGCCTAATGTCAACTTCTTGAGCAGATTACAGGAATTTGTAAACCGTTTCTGTTCAGTATTTTCTCCGTAAATCCTTTTATCTTTCTCTCCCTCTCCCCCAGATGTTGCAGCAGGGATGCCCTCGTACCCAAGGTGTAGTCGTGATCTTTCATTTCCGTTGGCTGTTTTCTTCCTTTGTTCTCCATCCCCAAGGGAGGAGAATATGTGGAACATTTATTCATTTTATTTTTTTTAAATGAAATTGATTCTTTCTTTACGAGTATCTCCTTTTTTTCTTTGCTTTGGTTGCAATTTCTCGTGTTCAATGCTTAACCATGGCCTATGAATGATTCATCCAGCTATTATATATGGTCTCTGGAATGAATCCTCTGGAACTCTTTCTGCAGCCTGCCGGGCAAAAGAAGAAAAAGGGAAAAAGTTTCTATCCTTAATACGTATCATTTCTTGGCTGACCTTTCTTTCATGGTCACCCAAATGATAATAAAATAGACTGAATCTTTAACCCGAAAAGAGAAAAAGTTTAAAAAGATCATCCCTTTCCCGTTGTGACGGTGGTAATCCATCCTTTCCTTCCCAAGAAAAACTGTGATTTTCTCAAAGCTTCTGGCAATGAGAGAAGAGACATGACCATGTTCACGAGAAGTCTTGAATCTGCATTCTCTCGGGTGGGGATTTCCTGCTTTACCTTTTGTGAGTGCGGGGATCAAATACGAAGACAGAGAGGTTCAGGAAGAATTCTATTTATCTTACATGAATCATGGGGGCGAAAAGGTTGAACCTCTTATCTGCATTATTCCAATTGCTATCATATATGCGCATTCCTGGTTATATTGCGAAAGGTGTTCAACAATCAAAAACATAAAAATGCGTTAACCTTTTGTTATCGTAAATTCAAATTTATTGAATAATAGTTACTCCTTTGTTATTGAGGTACTGTCTCAAATTAAATATTACTATGGTTGTTAGATATTTGTGTTGGTTATTATTTCTGAAACTAATCGATTTTTGAAGATTCATTAGAATACAGCTGCATTGACTAAGAAAAGCTTGATCGGATTTTATCTTTTTTAAATTCTTAATCGTTTGATATGGTATCTCTAAAGATCTCTGAAGATAGATATTCTTTAACTGGTTTCTAAGTGATAAAGATTGACGGTGATTGAGCAACGTGCCAAGGAGTCCTAGTTGAAAATCCTTATAAATATTCGGGAGAATATTTATGATAGGATGACTGGGGAGAAGCATCTCTATCTCATCATCTTAAACTATCGCAGGTGTGTTACGAAAGTGTCTTCATAACTCATGGGGAGTTCGGCTTCGGAAGAGGCTTTGTCATCTTTAGAGGAATTCTTGAAGATGTTGTGATCTATGCATGAGAGATTCTTGTTGTAAGTTTTGTATCCTAGAACTTAGTATAGGATAGTGGTAGATTAGAAAGATTCAGCTTGGCTTAACTTTGAGGACGTACTCTAATATTAGATATACTCCAATGGGATGAATCTCGTTAAATCTCGATATCCATTTATTTTCTGTAAAAATTTATATATTCATTATATTACATAAATTTAATAGTAGATTTGCTTAGCAAAAGATTCTTTCAATGGTGAAAGAGGGGATGAACATGGTAGCTGCTGAGTTTAAAGGAGTATGACGTCAACTCGAAGCTTATATGAAAAGTAAATGTAACCTAGTTTTTGGAACAATGTAAATAATAATAAATGTAAAATCATGAACTCTAATGTTTTCTTCTTCTTTTTTGTAGAAAAGTCACAGGTTTTATCTGATTCCCCATTTTGGTTGGTCACGTCACGTGATTATTTGGTGGAATAGTTTTGTCTGAACACGAGATCCAAAATATGTAAGCACGAATCTTAACTCAAAATGTCATCCCAAACTCATGACCAAAATCAGAAAGATGACCGACCTTTGTTTTGGGCCCATTTTTAACAATTTTCGATTTTTGGGGACAACGTGGATCTGGGGATATATTTTCTCGTCTCCAAGAAAGAATAACTCAAGGGAATTTTCTGGTAGAAGTATTTTTTCATCATGTATAATAATCCCCTACTGTTACAAGTTTTAGCTTAAAGTAATTTAACTATATTTCTAAAAAAAAAAATTCAAAAATTCAAAACCCTTCTAGTTGTTCTTCATCGCAAGAAATTAACAAAAATAAATTTGTTTTCTATTGAAAAGTCAAAGAAATAAATGTTAAGTAATTGACAACCCGCCCTCATTCAACATATCAAGTGAAAAGTAAAAAAAAGAGCCCTCCTTTGGTGATGACCAATTGGGTAGGTACCACTTTTTATAATTAATTATAATTAATTAATTATTTATTTTTTTCATATTATTCCTAATATACTTATGAAATGATATTTACATCTTTAAATGTTAATGAATGAACATTTTAAAAAAAGAAAAAAAGAGTTACTTTAACTTTTGTAAAATGACGATCGGTAACTTATATTTAGTGATAAAAATAGTATTAATATGTATGGAAAAAATTCTGAAATATAAAATGAGAAATAATTAAGTTCTTTGATGGCGTTTAGTGGAGATGGGAAATTCGGAAGCCCACTAATGGATGGAAATTTTAGGATGATGTGGCGACACGTAGATACATTATGAAGATGACTCAATATTTTAATTCAATTTTACCACAACCACAGAGCGGGGAAACCGTATGGACATACACGGCAATAATACCAAGAAGTCTTATCTAATTTCGTAATTCAACATTCGAGTCCATAAGTTGCTGTTTGGTTACGTCTCCAATTTTATTTAGTGTCCTACCATCGCCAATGAGTAGCAATCAAATTAACTAATACAAGTAATTGCTAACTTCATATTATATTAGGTAGTCAAGTTACTTCAGAATTAAATAAGGGAAGTATAATTTTTAATATGTATTTTATTTATCTTTATTAAAAAGTTTTTTGGTCAAGATAATTATAAAGAAAGAAGTTTCTCAAATAGTCAAATGATTAAATAGAATTAAACATATGATTAAGTAATGGAGATTACTTAATAAGAATATAAATGACGAGATTAAATGAATGGTATTACAAGGTGATTCTAATAATTATTAATTAATCTTTAGGTTATTATGATATATTACTAAACATTACTCATGACTTATAAAAGTTTAAATATATGTTGGAAGAATAATCAAGTTAGAATTGTTTAATTAATATTAAAGAGTTAATATTAATTTTTATTGCAAATAAATAATAAACTTAGAAAGTTACATACAATAGAGTCAAAGCTTACAATGATATTTGACTCTTTGCCTTGATTGTAAAATAGTATTAATATACTTCGAAGCCCAATATTATATGACTAGGTTATGAGCTTGGATTCATTAATTAATTTGTTAATTAACTAATACTTACAAGACGAGTTTTTTAGGCCTTTTTTAAAAAAGAATAAGAAAAGGTCCAATTAATATGCTTAGTCCATTAAAACTAAGTTTTGAAGGTTTATTTATAAACATTTTATGATAATCTCAGCTTTAATTTAAGAATATAGAAACAAAGGTTATTTTCCCATGTGTAAGGATACAAATTCATTATCTGTTGGATTTGTGTGGATGATCTAGAGGCTCGATAATTAGAGAGCTGATACGTGATAAAAAGGTATTTATATATCTAATTTTTAGATATAGAAAACGATTATAAATATGGTGAATTATACGATCAAAATTAATGAGATTTATTTTCGTTACGCTTTTTTTAGGCAACTGCTTCAAACACCGAAAAAAAAAAAAAAAGAGAGTTAAAAAAAATAAGGTAGTCATATATTTTGTTGACGAGAAAACCTGTAAATAGTTTGTAAGTGTAGATTAAGGGAATTTCATATAAATTTCGTGGCAAAAGGTAAATATACAAATAATAAATTATATAAAGAGAAACTTTGTGTAATTAAATATTTGATAGTTCATAAAGTTAATATAATCGAACCCTCTTATCATTAGACATTATTATTTAATAATTGCAATGGTTAATAAATAATTAAACTAGCTGTTATTATAACTATTAAGGTAACAAATTAAAATACTCAATATATTTTCCTTTAAATATCTCAAATACGGAAACTTTCACGAATCCTCATTTGAAAAGTCATCAACTTTTTAAAAGAAATGTCGAAAAATTTCTATTGTTGTCTACTTTCAACTTCTCTAGAACCTTTTTTTTTTTTTTTTTCAAAAAAAAAAACCTTCTTTCTTTGTCTTAAAAGTATTTAGTCACGTTTACTTTTTAATTGATACCAAATTTAATTATCTGTCCACTTTAAATCATTTTCAGTTGTTTAATTTCACTTTTATTTAAACCTTTGACATTGTTACTTATTTTTTTTTCTTAGCATTAACATATATATATATATATATTATTTTAGCATTGTCCAGCTCAGTTTGCAAGTATCTCGACATTCTACTTATTCAAAAGGTATCAATGAGATTCAAATTCGAAACGTATGATCTGTGCACTCGTCACTTCACCATTCCACCTATGTCCCAGAAGAGAGAGCATTTACATTGATATTGAGTTCTTTTTAACCATAGTGACTCCCTTTAAAATATAATTTGACTCATTTTTAAAAATTGAATGATTATTTACTTGGAGAGAAAAATGTGGTTTTCATTTAGAATTTTTACAGAAACTATATAATTATTTTTACTATTAATGAATTAAAATATTGCCTAATATAAATGCCTTAATTCCCTTTAAAAACAGTGTATATAGAGTTAAAGAGCTTTTAAATTAAACTCTCTAAATATTTAATTTTAAATAGAAATAATAAATCCGATCGAATACATCCTTTCTCACATGCAAAATTAGCAAATTAAATAATAATAATAATAAAAAATTACAGTCCGTCGCCTTAAAACAAAATGGTAAACCAGAACAAACTTGTCCAAATACAGTAGGATGGGTTTCCCAGACCGCTGGCCCCACCAATCATCTGATCTGAGGAACTCCAACTCAGCTATAAGACTTCCCTTTACCTTAATATAATAGGAGCATGACCCGCTCGGGTTTTGGCAAAGTCTCCCCTTCTTCATTCCCAACTTCCGGCCAAATGGCTTCCAAATATTCATATTCACAAATACCAAATGATCTCGAACGGCCCCTCACCCAACAACAGTCTCCTGAGTGGCTGCCGGATCCATCTTCCTCTACTCAACGACTCCGGCGCCTCATTAAGGTCGTGGCTGGCATTTTCCTAACGTCATTATTTCTAATCTCAATAGTTTTTCTTACCTACAACCATGGACCAACAAAACCTAAACCTAGTTACCTCAGTGCCGGTGAAGACAAATCTGTCCCTTCGTCGGCCAGGGTTTCCCCACAGTCTCTCGTTCCACCTTCAAGAGGGGTGTATCCGGGAGTCTCCGAGAAGTCTTCCCGGCTAGGCTCCGAAGTAAATATTTTCCCTTGGACCAATGCTATGCTATCTTGGCAGAGAACGGCTTTCCATTTCCAGCCGGAAAAGAATTGGATGAACGGTAGAGTAAAAAGTAGTTCAATTTTTGAAAGTCAAACTTTGTATTCTTTCTTATCAATTGCTTTACATCCACTTAATTTTTAGTAGTGTATATTTTTGGAAAGCATATGCTCGAAGATACACACTAATTCAAGCTTTTTCTTGGGCTGAACTTTCATGGCTGCAACTTTTCCGTTTGGAATCTGGTTGTTCTTTGCCGCAGATCCTGATGGTGCGTCTTCTTCTTTTTCTTCTTCTGCTTCTTCTTCTTCTCTGACCACTAAGCTCTATAAATTTTCTTTAACCTGTTAACCCAAATAAAAATGGAAAGTAGTGCTGAAGGGAAAGTTAAAATTCCTTGCTAATTATAGTTTTTTGTATTACTGTAGATATAACTATTCTTTACCTCAAGGGTTTTCATTATTTCTCTTTGCTTCTACCTATTGTCTTTTATGATCGAATACAAGTTATTTTAATTAATTTTTTTATTATTAATTATAAATCATTATTATTATTTAATTATATATTTATTATTTTATTTTATATTATCATAATGAAATGTGTAGATATTATCATGAGATTCAGCGTTTTGTGGTTGGATTAGGATTGATTGAAAAATCTTATTCTCTGTCGTTAGTCACCAATCCTTGAGGTTTAGAGGAATGAATTGGTGGAGACTGCTGAGGGTGAGGGGTTTAGCAACCTCGATGACGTGAATTAATTATTTATTATTATCCTATAATAATGAAGTGTCTCTGGCTTGGTATGGTCATTGCAGAGCTGTGGACCAATAAGAAAGCCTCATTTTTTCTTGCACGGTAATTAATGCCCGCCACTATCACGACGAAGCCCATGACAGCATGGCTTTTTCAGGGGGTTTCCAGAAAACCAGAGTAAATAAAATCTATAAATTATTTGGATTAGGTTTTGTATTTTATAAATCAAAAGTAATTATTACTATAGTAGTGAATACAAAAAATAAAAATTTTAAAAATATTGTTGAATAAAAAATAGAAAATTTGGTGATGCATTTTTTTGCTATTTATGAAAAAGTTGCCACGGGAGTTATCTGAAGAAAGAAGGCTTTTAAAAGTCAAGTGGCAAAATCTCAGAGTCGTGTTAATTTTGCAAGAAATGAAAGCCATGAATATAACCACATCACGTACGTACACGCCTTTTTTATTTTTGAATTTTCCTGAAATTATATATATATATTTATTTATTTATATGGATTTGCTTTCTGGAGCGTTTTTTAATGGACGCTTCAACCATTACCATAACGAAATTCTTATTACAGTGCTCATGCAGCCAATCAAGTGAAGCAAAAATTCCATTAAGACACGTTTCGAAACGTGCCTTAGTAAAACTGTTTATTTATATTCATTAGAAGATTTCGTGTTACACGTTTCTGGGAATCTCGTTTATGTCCTTCACCAAAATTGTGGATAGCATGCTTACGTATAAGAATGTCAAGTCAATTGTCTCATTGTTAGTCTCTAGAATGTCATCGTGTCGGCAACAAAGCTAAGAACAATAGAACTAAGAATTAGATTTTAACTACTCTTCTTTGATTAATTGTTTTGTTGCCACTAGCCAACCCTCTCGTTTAATTTCTGTTCTTTTTTGGTACCATAGACAACTTTCTTTGCCTGCCCTCTTCATTCCATTAGTGCATTTGAAATTTTTTTATATTGAATTTGTAAGACCAACATTTTTAATGTATGCGACTAAATTTCTTCTTCATGAAAGTTTAATCGAAGCAAGAAAAAGTTTATCAAGATAAAATGAATGTTCGCATTTTGTCTAAGAATGACAAAATGGAGAGTTTCTTTTTCGTGAAATGAGGGCTAAAATTAATTAGGAGAAATATTTACATGTTATAGGGCCATTATATCACATGGGATGGTACCATCTTTTCTACCAGTACAATCCCGATTCAGCAATTTGGGGCGACATCACGTGGGGTCATGCCGTGTCCAAGGACTTGATTAACTGGCTCCATCTACCATTGGCTTTGGTCCCTGATCAGTGGTATGACATTAATGGTGTTTGGACTGGCTCCGCCACGATCCTCCGTGATGGGCAGATCGTAATGCTCTACACCGGTGACACTCATGATCTTGTGCAGGTGCAGAATCTTGCATACCCTGCCAACCTGTCGGATCCTCTCCTCCTTGACTGGGTCAAGTACTCCGGGAACCCGGTTATGGTTCCTCCACCTGGGATTGGTAAGAAGGACTTCAGAGATCCCACCACTGCATGGCTTAGCCCAGATGGTGACAAGTGGTTGATCACAGTCGGGTCAAAGGTTAACAAAACGGGCTTGTCCCTCGTTTACGAAACCACCAACTTCACGAGTTTCAAACTCTTGGATGGACCTTTACATAAGGTTCCTGGTACGGGCATGTGGGAGTGCGTGGACTTTTTCCCTGTATCGACAATGGACTTCAATGGGCTGGACACATCAGCAAATGGGCCTGGAATTAAGCACGTACTAAAAGCAAGCTTAGATGACAACAAACATGATTACTATACCCTTGGTACCTATGACCCGGAAAAGCATAAGTGGACACCCGACAACCCAGAACTTGATGTGGGGACCGGGTTGCGCTATGACTATGGAAAATACTATGCCTCAAAGACATTTTATGATCAAGACAAAAAAAGAAGAATTCTGTGGGGCTGGATTGGAGAAACAGATTCCGAAGCTGTTGATCTCTTGAAGGGCTGGGCATCAGTTCAGGTATTGTGTCCTTTGCTGTCTTCTCATTCTGACATCAGCATGTGCTCTATTTACTTTTCCATGAATGATTGAACTTCAGCTGGGCTAACAATGAAGTTCAATAAGCAATACTTATCTGTCTGTCAAACAATGAGCAGTGACAATTTTCTTGAATTAAACAGACAATTCCAAGAACTGTGGTTTTTGATAAGAAGACAAGGACACATTTACTTCAATGGCCAGTTGAAGAAGTAGAGAGCTTAAGGTATGGAAGCAATGCATTTGATAAGGTCAAACTTGAACCCGGATCAGTTGTTCCCCTGGATACTGGTTCAGCTACTCAGGTATCTGTTCTCCTATTTCCAAACCTGCAGGCTGCTCAAATAATGCAGTCATGGTGTTTGACATTTGGCTCATTTGAAATTTCTGCAGTTGGACATTCTTGCAACGTTCGAAGTAGATAAGGAGACATTAGATTCAACGGAAGAAGCCCAATTGGACTATAACTGCCCAACCGGTGGCGGTGCTGCTCGTCGCGGCGCCTTGGGACCATTTGGCCTACTTGTCTTTACTGATAAATCACTCTCCGAGCTAACCCCCATATACTTCTACATTGCCAAAGGCACTGATGGGATGGCCGTTACTCATTTCTGCGCTGATGAATCAAGGTTTGCTTCTTGAATTGCGGAAAAACTTTATTGATACATCAAGACAAGAAACTATGCGAATCCAGCTTCCATTTTTTGGAATTGCATGGTAATGGGTATGTTCAATGCAGGTCTTCATTGGCACCGGACACTAGCAAACTAGTTCACGGAAGCACAGTTCCTGTTCTCGAGGGCGAAAATTTGAGAATGAGAGTACTGGTACGTGAAGAATCTATTCAAATCCTCACTCTTTTCCCGAATTTCTTTTACTGGAGATACTAATGATGCGTGATAATTTTAGGCCGATCATTCCATAGTGGAAAGCTTTGCTCAAGGAGGAAGAACAGTTATCACTTCACGAGTTTATCCAACAAAGGCAATATATGGGGCCGCGCGCTTGTTCTTCTTCAACAATGCTACGGGTATAAGCGTCACGGCATCCGCAAAGATTTGGCACATGCAGTCTGCCGATATTACGGCATATTGATCGCTTGAAATTTAAGCCCATTTCTTTTAATTTTTGTGCTGGTCTGGCCGTGAAAATGCTAAATAGTACTCCTGCCTTCCCAGCACCTCCATTTTTCTATTATTAATAAACTATTTAAGATATTCACTAATCTTTAATTTTTAAACATTTTTAGGTGTAAAATTTATATTACTAAATATTACTACGGAAAGCTTAATTACATATTGCTCCTACGGCTGAACCGATAACTTATGCTTGTAAATTAAAAATGACAATTAATGAGTATTCTTTAAAATTAATTTAACTAAAAGTTCCTATTTTCATACCAAAAAAAAAAAAAAACTTACACAAATACAGTGGACACGAAATTCTCTTATGGAGCCCATAGCTTGTTTAGTGATGGAGTGTTGACTGTTCATCACCTCAATTCAATAGGACCTAATTCCTCTATAAATTGGACTTGCATTAACTTTAAGATGTGACATAAGGCCCAACGATAAAGATAATCACATATATGAAAACTTAATTTTTCATTTAGATCTAATAGACTCGTTTGCATAGATTAAATAAAAATTATAAAATTAAAAAGTGACCAATCTTGTTCTAGGGCCAATTAATCAAAGAAGTTGACCCAAAAAAAAGTGAACTTGGATTAATCTTGAAATTTGGTATTGCTTGTGATATAATTTCATCTCTATTCTTTAGTTAAAAGAAATATTCTTTTTGGAGACAAGAATTTTGGGTAATTGTAAATAAATCCTTGCCTTTTGAATTGTTTATGAGTATTTCTGCATTGGAGTACCCCATTTCAAGCTAAAGATGTTCTTAATCCTTTAACCTTTTGTTCTGTTCCGTTCTGTGTTGCCGCCTTCTTTGTTTTGTCTGTTAATATTTGAATCTTTTATCCCTCAACCCAGAAAGATCGAGATTGTTCAAGTAACTAGCTACAACCCCAAGTTAGAGGGTAAAAAAAAAAAAAAATGCTAAACACATTTATAAACATAGGATTCTTGCTCTTATTCTATACTTCCTCCGTCATTAAGTATAAATTATCAATAGTTTTTCTACAAAAATTAATGAAACTTTTTTTTTTTCTCTAAAATATCCTCCAATCACCCTTTAAAAAAAATCTAAATACCATTTTATGAGTATAACATTATAGGAATAATATATTAAAAAAAAAACACCTTCAAAAAGTTAAATAACTAACAACAATAACTTATAATTAATTACATGAAAAGTTAATTAAAAATATTTATATTTTAATGACGGAGGGAGTATATAACTATAAAAGAATTGTCTGTGAAATTAAATAAGATATATACGCCCTTCAAATTCATTTAAAAATTCTAATATCATGATATAACAAATAAGTGTCGTTGGATTATACAGATTTTACCTCGAAACCACTCAACTATACATGCAACTAAGAAATACAACAGGACCATACTGGAAACCATACTTGATTAGCAAGAAAAAAATTTAAAAAATCCAAATGTAAACATCATGAAGAATATAGAGCCGGAATATAGTATCTGAAGAATTATGGAATTCTCAAATTGAAATACTACTACAAGTATTTGTCAAAAACATTGAAAGCGAAATAGAAGGCAAATACAGGTAATATATCATTGCCAAAGAAATTTCTTTCTTGATCATTAAAATAAATACTCCCTCCGTCCTGAAATTGAATATTTCATTTCGATTTACACAATATTCAAGAAAGTTAGTTGACTTAATTCATTTTAAAAAATTAAATCTAGAGGTGTTTGATCTTTTATAAGCTTTTCACTACTTATTCATTTTACAATATAATTTTTTATCGTTTTTTTTTTTTTTTTTTAGAAAAAACAAAAATAATCAGGGATTTTCTTAAATATCATTTTCACCATGACGTGGGACTTGTAGCGATGCGTTTTTGTAATTTGCGATTATTCTTTTTCCACAATCAAGGACATAAAATCCTTATTTGAGGATTTTGGATCTTCTAACTCTTTTTTTATATCATATTTTACTTTATACGTATGATTTTATAGATATATTTTATTAGTAAAATTTTAAGAGTACTTTCTAAATCAGATATTACAAATTATTTTATTTGATAGTGTATAGAAGATGAGTTAGAACATAACCAACCTATATTTTATTAATAAAAAATCTTGAAACATATATTAAACTCTATGATATTTTATGTGTATCAAAATTTGCAATATTCCTTATTTATATGCATCCTTATCTGTAGTGATCCACTCAAACCAACGGAATTGATTCTTCTATATTTTGATCACAAATCATTGCCTCAATTACTAACACCATCTTAGGCGCAAAGACTTGCTTAATAAATAAAGGGAAAAAAAAAATGTTTGGTGGAAATTTTATTGCAGCATGAAATTATTTACGCGAAGAATTAAGAAAGCGCACCAAAATTACCCATTTCCTAAATGTGAAATCACTGTCGATTCGTTGAAATTTGTGCGGTGTCCAGAGGTGTTGCTGAATTAATTCACAAACTTGAAATTTCCACCCCTCTTTTTCATCAAAACATAATGGTCTTGTAGTTTAATAGTGCTTGATTCGTTCCTAATCATAGATCATTAGACCACATTCTTTTTCTTCTTATTATAAGTCCCTATTTGTAATTTAATTAATATTTTACTTCTTTTTTTTTTTAAGATTACAAAACATTTTTGTAATATTGGAAAAAAATATTTCTCTTTTTCACTTGTTACAAATTTTAAGTCATTGTTGTTAATTTTTTTAAAATATATATATACGTTTTTTTTTTTAGTGGTGTTTGGACTAATTTGCATGCTCCTTAACATTCCGCTTATATAAGAGGGTGTTGATGTAATTCAAATTCAAGACTTATGGTTTGCACGTTCATCACTCCACCCATTGGGATGTCTCCAAATGAACATTATTGTTAGTTAATTAAATATTTGCTGGTTTTTTTTTTATATTACTCTTTTAATGATATATGCATGAAATGGTGTTCAAACTTTTGAAATGATGATTAGAGGATATTTTATGAGAAAAAAAGTAATCTTAATTTTTGCAAAATGAACAAAGGGTGACTTATGTTTTTTGATGGAAGGAATAATATTTTTCTCCACAAGGACATTTAAAAGAAAAAAATAAAAATAAAACTACCACCCCTCTCCTAACCCTCAATATATCCCTTCCTCCAAGGATCAACCATAGTTCTCCACTTACTCTTATCATATCTTGAAATAAAAAATCTCTCAATAACAAGTGCGGTTGCTTACCACCAAGCTTTGCAAAACTTGATCAAAAAAAATATTACATCGATATTAATAAAATGAGAACAAACGATTTATAATTAGGGACAAATGAAGTATTTTTAAATAGTATTTAGAAAGTCCTCTTGCTTGTCAAGTCTTACTATCTTTTACTAATAAATAACAACATTTTGAAATCAGAAGGTCTTGAGTTCAAGTCAATACGAGATTATATGGGATGTCACTATTGATTTTTGAGGAGAAGGGTTAGGGGAGAGATGGGGATAAAATAAAAAAAAATATTCCTCTTGCCTGAAATTGAAAACTTTGATTTAAAAAGGAAAAAAAAAAAGATTAAGAATTATAAGTTATTAGGATGTAATTTATATAAACTAGAAAGAGATTGTAATATTTATTTTAGAAGATTAGACATTTACTTTGAGGGGCTAACAAAGGAGATACTATTTTATCTTGGTCAACCACTAAATATTTCTATTTTTATCCTGAAATATTTTAAAATGAATTTTTATTTTAAAAATTAAATATAATTTTAATTAATTTATTTTTTTAAAAAATCGTATTAATACATAGTTCTCACATCTAACTATGTTATGACTTGGTATTTTCTTTTTCATTAAATTCAAACACACATGGCAGCATCATTAGTGGGAAAAAAAGCAGAGATTTTAAAAATTTTAACGGAGGAAGACAAATAGCATAAAAATTAAAAAAGAGTGCCACGTCAGATATGCCCGGAAATGCCATATGGCGGGCAGATAAAAGAATGGAAAGTGGATAAAATTCAGTTGGTTGGTGTGAGGACCACGCATTGGAAAGTGGGACCATTATTTGTGGGTTGTGGGCAAGCATGTGAGCGGCAGGGCTGTTGCGGAAAAAAACTGGACGTTAGAGAGGCAGAGAGAGAGAGGAGCAGGGATGACTGACGCCGTTGCTTCAACTGTTCTGTTGACAGTTTCCCACCACCCTCGTGATTCGTTCCCACCAAGGTTCACCGGCAGCAACCAGTTGCACTTGCACATTTATTTCCCCTACCCCCATCTTTGAGGGCCAAATGGCCAATCTAGATGTTATCCTGTATCTCAGTGTTCTCCTTTGATTTGGACACATTTATATTTAGAGTTTCCATATATATATATATATGTCCCTTCAGTATTTTATATATTTTGATCTATCATATACATTTTCACATTTAGATTATAAAAAAAAAAAAAAAACTTTCACAAGGTTTTTTCCTCCCAACGATAAGTAACTCAAGATCAGATTCTAGAAGAGTCATAGAGTTTATCTAAAGAGTATTTAATGCTAAGATGATCTTAATGAGGAATATTTAATACTAAATTCGTAAGACGTTAGTTATAGTTTTACATGAATTAAAAAATAATAAATATCTATTTATTAGGTTTAAAATATTCTTTATCTTTTATATTTATAATTCAATTGTATTTCTTCATAATAAATGGAAAATAATATTAAATGGAATGTAAGAGTGAAAAAAATATAATAAGTATGCATGGTAAAATGACTTATCTTGTGAGATGAATAAGAGAGATTAAAACGGCTTATGTTTTAGGACGGAAGAGAGAGTATACCTTTTACTTGAAATGAGGTTAATTTTAACTGAATAAAATTAAACCTTTAAGCTAAATTACAATCCCACTATAAATCACAGGTAAAATTTCAGTAGGTAGCAGTTTTGTTAAATAAAAAAACTTTTATTAAAATAATTATAGAAATTAATATTTTATTCTCGTTGTAAAGAAAAGATAGTGAAATTATTCAAATCCGGGGAAATATTTTTTTTTAATAAAAAAATTAAAAATAGAATAAAAAGAAAATGATGGTTAACTGACCGATCAATTTGAATCCATCATCCCCGTAAATTTTGGAGTACTAAACACAATAATTTAGACTTATTTCTCCCTTTTTGTTGGGATTGATGGGTAAGTTAGGTGATCCATGGGGTTTTTTTTTCCCCTTCTTTATTAGATTCAATGGTTGATTTGTTGAATAATGGTAAAGATTTTGTGAGTTGAAGGTGTCTTGTCCAACTAACATATTTGCTATATTTTAGCAATTGACATAGACAAATTTAGAATCTTTTATTTTTACAAGTTACATTAGTTGTTTGTTTTTATTATTAAACATTAGCATTATTAGTATCATTAAAGATGAAAAGAAAGAAGATATGATTATTTTAATTTTTTATTTTGGATGTTTGAGATTAATTGTAGTAAATTCGAGTTATGAAAGTAATATGAGTTATTAAAGTGAGCCTTTGTGTAAGTACACAAAGATACACTCTATAGCATTACATGTTTAATTAAATAGTTAAGTTTTTTTTTTTTTAAAGAAAAAAGACAAGTAATCAAGCTTATTTAAATATAGGCACTAAATAAACAAATCTAGAAAAGTTTCATTTTCTTTTTTATAAGAATTTTTTGATTTTCTTTTTTTAACCATTTTTAATATCCAAATTATTTTAATTTTTAGTAGGTTATAAATTAAATTTATATGAACATTAGATTAAAAAAAGTTATATATAACTTGTAATCAATTATTATCTTAGATTTATATGAATTGGGTATTTTAAATTTTTAGGGTTTTTTTAATGAAAAATGATTTTACATTGTAATTTAATTTTTTAATATTTCATAGGATTTAATTGAAATAAAATTTTAATTTAGTTGATTGATAGTTGCTATAGAGGATAAGAGAGAAATATATTTTTGCACAAAAAATTACGATAAATGAATGAGTATAAAAAAATTGATATTAAATGAGTGTTTTTATTAACGTTTTCTTTAATTTAAGATGGGTTAGAAAAAAAAAAACTTTAATTTGCATGAAAATAGGTAAAAGAGTATTTGACTAATTTGAGTAAGTGAAATTAGTTTGTACATATTTTGTACAAATAATTGGATAATTAAGGATATAACCTTTGGTCAATTTCATATTTTGATCCTTAACTTTTTTTTTTTGTTAAGTTGGTTTTCAAACAAATTATCATTGGACAATTTGATCTTTCTAATTGTATTTTTTAAAAACACTAAGTCAACAACCACTTGAGCAAATTAATAGGAGCAAATCCAGTACTATGCCATTCAATTGGTCAGAAACAGATATTAGCCGAAATCCTATTGAACTAAAATTTGAATTTTGGCTCTACAAGAAATGTATTAAGCTTGACCAGAAACATAAATTTAGCTTAGCAAATTTTCAGTTGATACATATTTTTGACAAATAGAATAGTATAGTATTGAACTTACCTTTATTAATTTGGCTATGAGTTCGTTGGTTGAACTTTTCAATGATTTTTTTAAACAATAGGATTCGAAAGATAAGTTGTTCAATAGTAATTTATTCAAGAATTAACCTAACTAGAGATTAAGTTCTTAAATATGTAATTACTCTATTTTGTTCAGAATGGTATGTACAAATAACATCACCCTTAAAGAATAAAAATCATCTGGCAGTTGCTCTAAGAAAACGAGTTTACCAGCAGTACCGATTTCTTGAGAACCGGTCCAAGCAGTAGCCAGTCAGAAATTGAAAGAAGGCACCCATCACGCCGCCCGTTACTAGAAAGGGGGTGCTTAGGTCAAGACACACAAAGATAGCGATTGGCTTGCTCACTCTCAAAGTTCAAACTCAAAAACCACAGCTCTCCTTCTTCCCCTGCCTCACTGCACCACCACCACCAACGAAAAGGAAGAGCGAACGCCTCCTCCTCCTCTCTCTCTCTTCCTATCGGAGAGGCATCTCAATCAGTTTTCTCCTAATCAGTTAAAAAGAAAAAAGAAGAGGGTTTTTCCTTGTCATTCACATTTTTGTCATGTAAACGAGTTGTTCTTTCGTCTCTGAATTCTTCTACGCGAGACAGAGAGTATACATACATATCTCGTTTTCAAGAGAATAAAAAATCTTCAAATGGCTACACCGAGGAAGGGGTTATTGGCTTTTCATTTGATTCAAGTTTTAGTTCTGATGACTCCCTGCTTCGCTTCCGATCCCTTTTCCGACTACAACCTAGAGTTCTCTTACATCACTGTTTCTCCCCTTGGCGTTCCTCAACGGGTCTTTTTTAAACTCTCTCCTTTGTTCTGTTGTCCGTTTCTTGGGTTTACTTTCATAAGTGCCCTGTTTGTGTGTGGTGTTCGGGGAGAAGAAAGTCCTTTCGTGAAGTTATGTTTTGTGTTTTTTTTTTTCCCCGTGTAGTCCAGTTTTCCATTTTCGGTGTACGAATGGATTTCCGTCTTGCTTTTGGTTGAGCTTGTATATTTTAAAAATATTCCCTCTATGTGAATTCGGGTCCAACTTTCTTTTCTGAAAATTATTTTAAAATTTTTCTGGTAGGAAACTTCTGTACTTCTTTTTGAATGTGCCGCTCTCAATCTGTTCTTTTTGTAACCCTCGGATTGACCATATACAACATTTTTTCTTTACTGATATATGAATTAATGAATTTAGAGATTGTAACCTTCCGCTCAAATGTTTCGGCTTGAGTAGATTTTTCTCAGTGTCTGATTAATTGCATCAAATTCAAGTGTATCTGTTCTTTTCGTAACCCTTGGATTGACCATATAAAACATTTTTTCTTTACTGATATATGAATTAATGAATTTAGAGATTGTAACCTTACGCTCAATGTTTCGGCTTGAGTAGATTTTTCTCAGTGTCTGATTAATTGCATCAAATTCAAGTGTATCTGAAATTATTCCCTCAATGGGGTCCTAACATGATGATAGAGAAAGTTTTCGGTGTATTTAATTTTACATGCCAATCTTTGTATTTTTTGGATTTGTTTGTTAGAAGTCACCATCAAATAGTATTTTGTTTGCATTTTTCTCCTCAAATAGCGTCTTGGTTAGTGGTTTTTTTTTTTCTTTTTTTTTTCAAGTTCTTGTTTTGTTATTTTCTTGCCTCTTTCAATGATCTTATCGAACCAACTTATGTGGTCAAGAACAGAGTTTAAGTATTGACAGCTGCATATTTTTCTTCATTTCAATTGCAGGTTATAGCTGTCAATGGAGAATTTCCGGGTATTACTATTAATGTTACAACTAATTACAATGTGGTGGCAAATGTTAGGAACAAATTGGATGAAGATATTCTCATTACATGGTACGTCCCCTCTATTGCTGACTGCATGATCTCTGGCAATTGTGGAACTTCTGCTTCTTTTTGTTCTGTTTGATATGTGGTTTTTTTTGTCACGTTCACTCACAGGCCTGGAATCCAGATGCGTCGCTCTTCTTGGCAAGATGGTGTTCTGGGCACCAATTGCCCTATTCCTCCAAAGTGGAACTGGACTTACCAGTTTCAGGTCAAGGACCAAATTGGTAGCTTCTTTTACTTCCCATCCCTCAACATGCAGAGAGCAGCTGGCGGCTTTGGTGCTTTTGTGATAGAAAATCGCAGTATAATTCCAATTCCTTTTAATAAGCCTGATGAGGAAATTGTCATCATGATTGGCGATTGGTATACGAGAAACCATACGGTCTGTACCTGCTGTCATAGCGTTCTGTTCTCTAGCAAAGAATTTATAAGTAAAATTGTTGATGACATTGTCTTCTTTTTAACTTCTTGCTAAAAGTAGGCTTTGAGGGAGACCCTTGATAATGGTAAAGAACTGGGAATGCCAGACGGAGTCCTCATTAATGGCAAGGGACCTTACAGATACAACACCACACTTGTTCCAGATGGTATCGATTATGAGACAATAACTGTTGAGCAGGGTAATGTTCTGAAGAGAACGCAAATTAGAACCATACTATTTATTACCTTTGTGCTTTATCTTTTATTTTTAATTTTTAATCTTTAGTAAAAAATGTCCCTCCATACCACTTTATATATATTAAAAAAAAAAAAAAACAAAAACGGAAAAGAAAGTTAGCTAAGAAAAATACAGGGAAATGGATATATCTCGGAGAAAGAAAAGATGCCTGCTTATGTGTTGTAAGCATGCTTTCTTCTGAAAATGGTGGAACTCATAGCTACAATTTGACATCAGATGGATGATGCTTTTACATAATTTATTCACCCCTACTAAGCTTGGTTATCTGATCTTAGATGGTGTGAACCCTTGGCATCTTCCTTTTTGTCAAGTTAGACTTTCAAAGATAAAGATTTGTGCAGGATACAAAATATGGGTTCAATTTAGATCATTACCATTTTCTTTTCAGCAAAGGACATTCACTTACTACATGTGATCACTAATAACTTTTAGTAGTTGATTGGAAAACTAAAGCAGAGTAACCAACCGTCAATAGATTCAGGTATTCCCCTACAATATAATAATCTCCAATTTTCTGTTTAAGGATTAAAAATAAAAAATCTCTTGGTCAAATCATCTAAGAGATTTTGATAAGAAAGACCATTAGGGAAACAACAGTATTTTTTTGTTGTCAAATTGCATAAAGCGACTAATATTTTTGAAATTAATCTTCTGCTCTAATTTTCCTCCATTTTGAAACGGATTGTCATTTCATGATTTCTATTTACATAAATGAGCAATTTTTAGTTTCACTTTTTATGGCGTTAGATTGGCTGATGTAACAAACTCCAGGTGGAACTTATCGAATTCGGGTGCACAATGTTGGAGTCTCAACTTGTTTGAACTTCCGCATTCAGAATCACAATTTGCTTCTAGTTGAAACAGAGGGATATTACACATCTCAGCAGAATTATTCAAGCTTAGACATCCATGTTGGCCAGTCATACTCTTTTTTGGTAACCATGGATCAGAATGCAACCAGTGATTACTACATTGTCGCCAGTGCTAGGTTCGTGAACCAAACAGACTGGCAAAGGGTCACTGGTGTTGCTATTTTACATTATAAAAATTCCAAAGGGAATGCTGCAGGTCCTCTACCAGACCCTCCAAATGATGTTTATGACACATCATTTTCATTGAACCAGGCCATGTCTATCAGGTGAGTTAAGATTTTCTTATTAAAAGTGCTTGTCTACTAATTTAGAGTCTTTTATGTGAATGAAGATGCTTCATAACTTAAATTCCTCCCTTGAAAGTGGTATTCAGACAAGATAGACCTAAAGAACAAAGAGAAAATTGAAGATGAAAGAATGTGCCTACTTGTTTGTAGTGGAGTTAACACAATCTCATGGAGAAACAAATGTCTCAGACAGTATTAAAAAGAATGATTCTGATTAGATAGAGTGACTTTGCCAAACAGATTTACACCTGGGAATGGCGCTGGAAATTTTCATAACGCGTTGGAAATTTTCAGCTATGAGGCCTCAATATGTTCGGGTTTCATTTATTGCCATATCTGTGAGTTGTGACAAGCCTGTTTCTTCTCTTTCTTTGGTGAATTAATAATCTGACATTTATGTTCTATTGATTAAATTTCAAGTGATGAACCATATTTGAAATACTTTTGACCTCCATTACAAATTGATTACGTCTTTTGCCGTTTCCCTTTAGTGATAACTATTTCTTTCCTCATTGAAATACAAAGGCAAAATGGATCAGCAAGTGGAGCTCGTCCTAATCCGCAGGGTTCATTTCATTATGGTTCAATTAATGTCACAGATGTTTATATATTAAGAAGTGTGCCGTTACAGACAATTGATGGAAAGCTCCGGGCTACATACAATGGAATATCATTCGATAATCCTGATACCCCTATCAAGCTTGCAGATGCATACAATATAAAGGGTGTTTACAAACTAGATTTCCCAAGTGCTCCCATGAATAGATCTCCCAAGATGGATAGATCCATTATCAATGCAACATACAAAGGATTTATAGAGATTATATTACAAAACAATGACACAGTTCCACAGAGCTTCCACATGGATGGTTATTCGTTCTTTGTAGTTGGGTATGTTTTTCACCTTTCCATGAGGCATAAGTAAATATTGTTCTTAGATCCTTCATTGTGATAATTATGTTCATTACAATGCAGGATGGGCTATGGTAACTGGACAGAAAACAATAGGGGCTCATATAATCGATGGGATGCAATATCTCGCAGCACTGTTCAGGTATGTTGGGATGATCTCCTGTCTTTCTTCAATTTTCAAAGGAAACGTGTCCTGTCAAATCATTTGCTATTATTCATTTGATTACACATTCATCCATGGTTCTGTTTTCTCTCAAGAAATGAGCTAAAAAAGATGGCTAAGATTTATTGTTATAATTCTTAGGTATTCCCCGAAGGATGGACAGCTGTCTATGTTTCTCTTGATAATGTTGGTGTGTGGAATCTCAGATCAGAAAATCTAGACCGATGGCATCTTGGCCAAGAAACTTATATGAGAATTGTGAATCCTGAAGACCCTGGTGACAAAACAGAACTTCCAGTGCCTGATAATGCTCTTTACTGTGGTGCACTCAAGAGCAAGCAGAAGTATGACACTAGAATTCTCTCTTTGTCTCCTTTTCTTTTCTATGTTCTGCTCTTTCTCTATATCTAACCCATGCTCCCTGTTCTGGCTCAGGCAGCAGGCTTCATTCTCCAGTATCCATGGAGGTTCCAAGGTCTATGTTACCCTGTTGGTGGTGCTGTCTGCTATCATTTCTATTTGGTGTTGATTTTCATTTACATTGGTGCTATAATTTTCTTTCTTTCTTTTTTTTTTTTTGGAGAAAATTAGCTGAATTTTGTAGTAGTGTGTCAAATGGATTTCCATGATGCTTACTCTTCGCCCCCTTATTAAGCCAGTCCGTGTCTATAGAGAGTTTATTGGCAAGTGTTTAAATTGTGAGGAGTCATCGTAGTTTAACGTTAACTGAGCATAGGTGATTGGGGGTTCCTTGATTCTTTCTCATGTATCAATTTAGAAAGTGGTGAGGAGAATAATTTCTTTGATAAATATCTTTTTCAGATGTCTTAATTCTTGATTTTTTAAAAATTTTTTTAATTCATGATCTTTTAATATGCACTTATCACACACTATCTTTTATATCAATTAAAAAATTTAAACGATATATTTTATAACTTAGATCTTAAAAAATAAATTGCATTTAAAAATAAGTATTTTTTTAAGATATATTTTATTTACACATGTAAGTTTTTTTAATTGGTGTAATATTGCTAGAAGATGTAAGAATTCTTTTTTAATTTAGAATTTTATTGTATATGACTTTTAAATTAAAGAGGTTGTTTAAAGATATATTTACTTGGTGAAAAGATGGTAGGTTTGAAGTGAAGATTTTCCAAATTAGGTAGTTCTATTTCGAAGAGAGAGAGAGCAAAATTTTGATATTAATATAATTTATATTTGTACTCGTAGATCTTATGATTTACACGACTCACAATAGAAAAAACCTATAAATAGGAATAATGATATTTTTTGACTTATGTGAAAATAGAATATAATTAGGGGGTGGAGTATTATCTCTGACTTTTTGTACGTTTTCTTGGCTCATATGATTTAATATAGAATATTAGGAAAGGTAAAACTTGATCGAAAATTTTTTAACATGATGTCTTATAAAAAAAAAAAAGGAAGATTTGAATTCAAACCCATTTGTATTTAACATTTACCGCAAATCATAGAGTTAAACGATTATATACTATGATCCAACATAAAATTGTTAGATAATCAATGTCAAAAAAAAGTAGAACTTTGAAAAATTAGAAGGAGGTGGTCTTGTCAAATAGCAATTGATTGGTAAGCCATTTCCTTCAAAAATGACATAGAAAGAGTGAAGATTGCATGTGCCGAAATTTAGATTGTCCAGCAGGAACACGGAAAGGCAAAGGAAGCAAAAAAGGGTGGGAGCACTGAGCCATTTGGAAGTATGATTAAGGGACATCATCAAAATGTCTATCTCCATTCGCAGTCTCCTTTGAAGGCATGCCTAGCTCACTCTGTCTCTCTCTTTTCTTTTTCTAATTTCTCTCTTGTCAAAGAATCTAACAAGGATTCTATTAAAATTTTTAATGCACCATTTGAGTCCCACCATATTTGTATTAGGCTTTAGACGAGACTAGAAAAGAGACACTAATTTTATCTTATTGTTTAATTAATGTACAAAAAAATTTTATATTTCAATTAGATTCAAATCTAGCAAATAGAAAAGATGGCACACTTACCGCTTCCACCTTTTTCCTATTTCGGAGCATTAGTCAATCTTCATTGACCTCAGTAAGGATGAGAAATGAAAATACCCCTACTTCTCTTACTATAAAACTGACCTTTTCTTTTAATTGACTTGGAGCTGAATTACCACCATCCATGAGATAAATTATACTTAAACAAGAAAATCAAAATTGGTTTGAAATTGAACAGGGTTTACTTCTGGACCCTCCTAAAGATATCAAAGTCAATCTCTTTTAAGATAAACGGATATGTGGGTAATGGAATTGTGGGGGGAAAGGAAGACACAATATATTAGCAGGCACATGCAGTGATTCCAGGAGAGAGTGATTAATGATGTTAACTTCTTCTCTACACAAAATTTTCTAAGGCATTAATCATAGTTAACAGGACTCCCAGGTGATCCCAATATTCCCAGCATATCATGCCCTAGGGATCTACTACCTGGTCAATCCCTAGCTCCCTTTTGACTTCCATTGCTTCTCGTTTTGTTCTGCTGGATGGTTCTTTTGAAGGTTAGAGGGGTTTGCATGGTAATTTACACACACACACACATCTATTGTCCGAAGATATTTCATTGACTTGGATAAATTGCTTTCATCTTAGGATACCATTTTATGTGATCAACTGCAAAATCTCCACCGTCATCATCATCGTCGTCCTTCCAATTAGATTCAGTCAATGAGTTCGAAACACGCAATAATCTAATCGCTCCTCCTTCCCCTATTGTTTTAAAGAATTCTCAGTCCTAAGTTTACAAATTCTTCGTATTCTCTGATGGTTTACATCATCTATATATAAAGGGGCATCGAATTCGATGTTTTGGAGGATTCTCAAAATTACCATGAATCCGTGCTCTCTCTGATGCGGCAATTTCAGACATCCTCCAGCAATCCCTTACTTCCCTGAATATAGTCGGTAACTTTCGTATCAGTAGTTGTTGGCAGAAGCTGAGCTGGAATATATCATTTCCTGAGCATTCGGAGCTTACTGCTGTGCTGCTGTACATTTCACGGTAATAAAGCTGGTTCTTTTTAGTAGTTGGTTAATATTTGATTATATATTAATGGAAAGTGACCGTTAATTTGTTGAGAACTCAGCCCTCCCCTTGAAGGTTGCTTCTCTTGGATAATATTCTTACATATTGTTGACTTCCTCCCTTGCAATATACATCCAAAAATTGCTAACGCGACATAGGTTTTAGTATTTCGGTGAGTCAAAATTGATTGCCTGGCTCAGTCTTTAATCATGCTGAGACCGAAATTACTCAGTTTAAAGTCTTGTGATGGGTGGGGAGTGTAATTCCTATGATCTGTGTCTTGGGTCGGGGGAAGATCCTAGAACTAATTTAGCTTCCGTGTAAAGAAGAAGAAAAAGCATCCTTCCTTAAAAGTTAGTAAAAGCCAATTATTCTGTAGGAACAGTATATATGCAAGTGAAGTCCAGACTTCAAAGTAAAGTTTTCTCTAAGAATTAAGGGACCACACAAGCGATCAAATTGGAAGGGATTCTTTCCAAAATATATACCTAATCTGTAAGCAATATATATATATCCATTCTATCCCAGATTCTAATTTGTTTTAACAATTTATCAGGGATGAATATTTAATTATACATATATGTCCTTGATCCCAAAATTCCAAATAACGTCCTTGTAAAATGTTCGAAAGGGTCCTCGCTGAACTTTAATTAGTTTTTTTTTTGGGTCCCTGAAAGTATGAAAATCCTGGAGCCACCTTCAGATTAACTGTGCGCATTAATTAAGCCGATTGTTGATCTTGCTTTATTCGTTCTTCTTCTATCATACATAACTTGTAGTAATTCACGCTCCTTCGTCCGAAATTGAATATCTCGTTTCAAACTTGTTCAAATTTTAAAATAATGAGTTGACGTTTTACACTTAAGGATATTAATTTTTTAAGAAACTTTAATTAAATTAGAAAATGAAATATTCATTTTAAACCATTCGAAATAGAAATACTTACATTCAATTTCGGACTGAGGGAGTAACAAATGAACTGGAAAAAAAAACGGGAACTGAATCCTTCTATTTTTTTAACCACCTTATTCATGCATTTTATAAAGATGCTTGGGTCAGATCTGAATACAAATGACTCCGATGGTCATAGAACTGCATATTCTTGTACACAACAATGTAATAAAACCTCAGGTTAACCACATAAACTGCGCCCACGGTTTCCAGAACATCAGAACCATACGTTGGCACCGATGCTTCATCTTTATATATATACATATATCTTAAGAAATTATCATTAATTAAACCATAATTTTTATACTAGCTAGGACGATGTATATATATATTTATCTACATGAGTCTCAAATTAAGTTCACGTAGCATTAATTAGTTTGATTATTTACATAAATCTAAGTAACAAACTGTTACCTCCCTGTTCCTTAACACTTAATTAAAACTTCCTATATATATATATAGTTGGCATATATGTATACTGTATACTGATTATTAATATTGTTCAGGGCTTATCGGGTTTCACTTCCACAAATCAATTTGACAACTGGAGGCATTTTCCAGTGCCATTTCTTGCTTTTCCAAATTCTTGGCCACCACATGATTCGAATCATCGGAAGCATGAAAGTTGTTTGTCCCGTTCGGGTAGTCATTTTCCTTTGACATTTCTTCCTGGCTGAGTTGGGATGCCACGAATTTGTCAAGCACTCGCCAATCGGTGACCTGGTCAACTCCCTGCTGATCATTAGTACTATACACTGAAGAATGAAGAAGGGCGCCGGCATTATGATCTTGATCAGAGGACTGGTGCATGTGTTCCTGCATGAGTACCGATGATTGCAAAGCAGCTGATCTTCCGTGGTTCATGTTAAGCCCAAATGCGGCTGGCAGTACAGAATTGGAGCTCATGTCGCAGCCGAGTTGTTGTGATGGAAGCAATTTTGGACTCTCCAGAAGAGGGAGCTGAAGAAAGTGCTCTTGTGGGATTTGGTAGTGCAGGTGATCTATCTCCTTCTTGCATGCGTAATTAGGGTAATGGTAAGTCAAATTCGAACGGGATTGTTGCTTTGGTGAGTCCATATCGGGCATGAACGATACCTGATCATCGTACCATATTGGAGAGTCGTGCTCGCTAACTTTCCTCAATGTGGCCATTCTTTTCTTGAACACTCTACACACCACCCAACCTTCTTCCTGTAGTCAAAATTGTTGGGTCAGCAATGTGGTATAATTTAATTCAACAGTGTAATTTTGATTTTTTCATATTTTTAATGAAAAAAATTTTGACTTGCCTGGGGAGCTCCATTTTCATCCGTTTCAAGTCGATATTCATGCATAATCCAATCTGATTTTTGACCATTTGGAGCTCTCCCTTTGTAAAAGACCAGAGTCTTTCTCATGCCAATCAGGTCATGCTTAGCATAAATAGCCTTATCTCGTCCCGTAGCTTTCCAGAATCCTGCTGCTGTTGCCCTATTTGTGCGAGTTCCGGTTGGATACTTTTTGTCTTTATGGCTAAAGAAGTACCATTCGTTCTGCTCTTCTGTTCCTATTCTGCATAGCTCTATTTCAAAAGTAATGACATAATTAACCATAAGAAATTAATAAGCCCTATAAATGTACAAAAAAATTTGGCAAAAATAAATGTGGTAGTTAAAAAAAAAAGGAGATTATTAATACCTTGGAGATCCCAAGGCTCAATCTTGTAAAGATCAACGTCTTTGATGACATCTAGGTCGATTCGTCTAGAAGTAACCTTTTTCCTTAAGTAATAATCAACCAGTTCTTCATCGGTTGGGTGGAAGCGAAATCCAGGTGGGACATGGGAAAAGGCATTCATTGCTCCTCCACCTCAAATTTATTTATTAATTATACCTGCACCACAGAAAAAAAATGTCATGTTTTATTGACAGGAAATTTTGTCATTAAAAATTGATTTTTTTTAATGATATTTTAAATTATGAGTATAGATATTTTAATTCTGACAGTTTATATTTCATTACTATAAATTGTTTATTGTGATAGAAAAATACATCGGTATATATTTATTTATTGATGGATAAAACTACCGTAACTACAAAACATACAAAAGGAAAAACAAAAAAATCAATCCTACATTGCTTCCTATAACTTTTGTAAGTGAATTTATTTTCTGTATAAATCCATGAGTATAATATTATTTTTTGAGATTAAGTAAATTATCATTGATTTTGTCATTAATTTGACTTTATCTTTGATTAATTAATATAAATAATATGTTTTTTATATTTATTATATAATTAAATTATAATTTTAATACAAAAAAATCATAAAAAATAAAAAAATATTTTTGACTACATATTATCCATGTAAAAATATTAAATTATAAAAATAAAAATTTTGTGAACATTTACTGATGGTTTTTTATAGTTTATCCGTCATTATATATCTATAGCTACCCTAACTATTGTGATAGGTTAAAAATCCATCAGTATAAAACCTTTACTTTACTGATGGATTTTCAAGATTTTTCTGATGGAAATATGGAGTCACTAGATGACAATTTTTCTTAAGATGATAAACTATATATATATATACTCCAGTTAAACAATGTGTTAAGGACTAATTTTCACTGAAACTATTAATTAAGCAGCTAACTCATCATGCACAAAAGTATACCATAATGCAAGTGGATGGCAACAAATTAACTGAAGCAAAAATTGGAAGTCCTTCTCCCCACATCTTGTTAAGAGGCTGAATATATATGAATGAATGAATTCACATAATATTGTTACACAAAAGGGAAAGAATTGAACTGTACTCATACAACGACTGAAATATATATATATATATTTATCAATTGATTTTTTTTTCTCTTTCTTTTGCTGGAGAAATGAAAATTTGTTTCTAAGTTCTTGTAGTAGCTCAAAGGATAGGTAACCACACTGGGTTGAAAAGAAGAGATATAATTATATTTTCATTTAATACTTCCAAACTCAATTTCTTGGTAATTAGGATGTTAGAAAATGTAATCCTAGTAAATCAAACATCTCTTTTCTGATTAAGTTTATTTGCTAACTATGAAGCATGTAGGGAAATTTGCTAAAGCACACAAGAAAAAGGTTGAATATATAAGAAAAATAATATATTTGATACTTCAAGTCCTAAATTTGGTGCTTATGGCAGTGAACTAGACAAATATGTTAGAGTTTCACAGCAGAAAATCTTCTTCAGACATGACGCCCAAGGTAATGAAGACTTACTTAATCTAAGTAATTAAGACTTACTTAACCCATGTAATAGGTGAGGGTGAACTTCATAGTTCATTCCTAATTAGATGGAATAAGACATTTCCATTCATTTTTAAAAATTATGCTATTATAAATGACTTTTCTGAAATTCTCTCTTAGCCTTACAATGATAGAGTTTTTGCAATGTAACATTTTCTAATATCCTAATTATATAGAAATTAACACTGAGATTTTTCTTTCTTTCTTATTCTGGAATTTTTTTTGCATTAAGTACTAATGGTTTATATTGAATAAACTCATTTGTAAGTGTTTATTTCTGCAATAGCAGGCAAACCTTTTTTTTCCTTTTTGCGGAAAAAAAAGATGCTGCATTTTCTTTTGGTGGTTGGGGGAATATTGGAGAATAGGGGTTATTAGTTAACTTTATACCCTGTTGATATCTGTAATTATGTTCGGATTAATTTCATTTACTCCTTCATCTTTCCTTGTTAATGTACTATATGATAATTATAATCATATACTACTAATACAGATCCCGGTTTCCTTCCAGGACCTAATCAAAATGAAGGGATAAATATAATGAATTGATTTTCCAACAAGAAACAGTAATAATATGTAGTACGATATATTAATTATGTAAAATGTTTCTTTCTTTTTCCTTGAAATCATTTGTATTTTTGTCAAATATATTTTGTAATTATCTCTTATATTCTCTTAACTCAAGGGGAGGATAAAAAGAGAGCAACATGAAAATGGTTATGGCAATAATGAAAAGCACAGGAGCTGAGTCATCATGAAATATTCGACTAGATAATCAACCAAAACGAAACAATCGATCTGCATACAAACCCACGCCAGTTATCCGGTGGGACAAAATTTGGTACAACATAAACTTTTTAAGGTTGATTTTTGATTCAATATCCCCACCCAGAAAAGATAAGAAAAAGGGAAAAAAGATAATATTTCTACATGACTTGGATATATATTATTACTCATATCACCAAAAAGTAATCATGAAATGACCAATTTATAGTTATGCAGGTAATGAAGAAAAACTTGCAATAGTTGCTCATTATAGATGTAATAATTTGACATGTGAATGACTAAATTGCATCTTACTACTACTACATAGAAGAAACTGGAATTTTTTGCTGTATTATAAGTCAAATAATGATTCATTCATTAAATTTAATATGATTTAAATTTAATACCTTTCT
>JAOXNR010000022.1:1155460-1166955 GCA_028571225.1 Parsonsia alboflavescens
GGAATTTTTTGCTGTATTATAAGTCAAATAATGATTCATTCATTAAATTTAATATGATTTAAATTTAATACCTTTCTCAATAAACTCTATAAGAAGAAACCCTATGTAGCCATAGCCACAGCCATAGCCAATCCACGTAGTTTAACAAATTAAACCCTACCTGCCCCTGGTCCTTTGTCCCTTCGTCACCCTAAGCTGGCCAAAAGGAAGAATACCCTAAATCTTGATTTACCCCAAAACAAGAAAAATCAGAACTTCACTAAGAACTGCAGTTGGAGAAACATGACATCTTACAGAAATGAATGGAATGGGGTTATCTCAACTGCTCATTCAAGATTACAAATGTATCCTTGAGAAAATAAATTCATGTCACGATTACTATATATGTATGCAGATCATGGGAAAATTCAAGCATTGATCAGAACAATGATGATTTTTATGTCAGAGAATTAATAAGGATTTTGCACTAGAAGAGACATAGCATTGGAAACATGATCGGATACAGATGAAAGCGATGGTTAACAGATCAAGAAAAGAATTAAGACCGAACCTTAGATGTTTCTCTATATTTATATCCACTTCCACAGATCTGGGTCGAAGCAATCTCCTCGAAAATATTGCCTATATTATTAGTTGAATGAGAATATTGAGAGGCTAGAAGAGGAAGCTTGTACTCCAAGATTTGCTCCAGAGCTAGAGGAACCTCGGAAACCAGACAACTAAATGACAAAAAAACAAGAACAAAAGCAGCAGAAAGAAGAAGAAGATAAGAATTGAAAGAAGGGCTTAAACCTGGGGACTTGAACACCTTAAGACACAGTTTTGACCTAAATTCCAAAACTACTCAAGGGCAGGGGTTGTCGAGTTGTCGGTTGTCGGGTTCAAATCCCGAGGTAGAAGCTTAGTGACAAAAAGAGAATGAGATGGTTGGAATGGAATATTTGAGGAATGGAATGGAAGAATGGAGAACAAATAGAGCTATATAAAGACCTCAAAGAAGAAAGAAGGAGAGAGAGAGAATTCAGAAAAGAAAAAGAAAAAGGACAAGAAAAGAAAACCATCATGATGATGAAAGATAATGTAAGTCCCTTATTTTAAATTTTTATTTTATTTTCTGATGAATATGCTTTCATTTTCCCTCACTGTCCACAGTTATCAGCTGAATTGCTGGGAAAGTTTTTGGGCGCGAAAAAAGGTGGCGCAAAATGGGCAGAGGGATTGAGAGAGAGGCCAGCGTGTGGGGAAGTGCCACCTCCGCCACCCGCAACTGATAGAGACCCCTTAAAACCACAATTCTGCAATTCAATTCACAGGTGACCCAACCAGTAGAAGAATATTGGAGTAACCGGAGATGCCACCCCCTCAAAATTCATCCAATATATGAAACACCTTCCTTTCAAATTTATCAAAAAAAAAAAAAAGGGTTTAGATTCATGACAATAAGAAATATTTCGAGAAGGCATCAAGAAATTAAAGGGGTCCTTCATTTGAGTGAAATTTCAAATTTGATATCAAAGTTGGCTCTCTCTCTTTTTTAAATCAAATCTATCTTACTCTAAGAGAAATTTAAAACAAAAGGGGAAAAAAAATGTGGGGTGATGACTTAATGGAACAGTGAATAACTCCGGCTAGAAAAGTAAAACCTGAGTGTCAAAATGGGGTAAAGATGGCCCGGACGGTCGGTCCCAACCGTAAGTCATATATGAGTCGATGTCCCTACCATTTTATGGGATGGGATGGGTTCATTCATTCACTTCCCAAAGTGCTTTTGGGATCGGAATGGATTTGCATATGATGAATATACATGTATTGTATGCAGTGAATTTTTCCATTAGTTCTCTATATATATGGGAAGGTGATCGGAAAATAATAATCCAGCTACTAATAAAAAGTGTTGCACTTATAACGGTGTCCCTAATTATTGTAATTAATTTTTGTGTCATCTAATTTAATTCGAGTGGTAAGTTTGTTAACTGCTTTAATTATTGCTAAAATTATGCTTTTTTTTTAATCTAACGGTGTCAGTTCTCACGCACCTCGATTATTTTGCTAGAATTGCAACTTATCAAGGTTAGAGTTTGCAATAAAATCGAATTGAATCCACAACCTGTTATATGTAAGCCACACCTCCGAACCATTTTGCTACACCCTTGGGTGCTATCATTATGCTCTCTATATTTGAGTATGTTCTCCTTTTCTTTTTATTTTTTTTTCTTGAGTTATCTATACTTATAAGTGATTTCTTGGCTTGCAAAATTATGGTTGAGTTTTGATGCAACATATTAAGATTCTTGACTATTTAAGTAATGAATATGTAAAATGTCATTCAATTTCAAAAGGTATTTCATTAGCATTTGTATTTATAATTTTATAAATGATTACGCTGAAGTTTAATTTTTTTTATTATTATTATTTTAAAATGTTTCATTTAAGAATAATCTCTTAATTAATTAGAGAAATCTAACAATAATATAATTACTTTATTAAAATTATGTTAAAAGTGAATGTTCAATTCTTTGAAGAGCATCATTAATTGTTTGATCAAACAAATAGGCTGATAATATTTTTTTATATAATTGTATTAAGGAAAAAAAAAAATCTAACAATAGTGCATGAAACTAAAGTAATTTTCAAGATTGATCTTCAAGACCTAAGCTAATCCATCAAACAGTACATATAATTTTTTTGCAAGTCCATCAAACAGTATATATTTATGATCACACAACACTGACCTTTTGAAAACCTTGTCCTTCCTCGTCAGGCATACACTTCCTCACCACCACACCGACTGTCATCATTATAATACAATGCCTTAGCTATATCATGTATCATCATTGTACAAAAAAAAAAATTTATATATATATATATATATAAAAATCTCCTTGAGGTTTTTTTTAAAAAAAGAATTAAAAGAAAAAAAGAAAAACAGTGCACTTATTAGTTGAGCCGGAACCAGAGCCCCGTTCCAGCTTAAAAACCCGTCCCGTTATAATAAGGCAAAGAACAGCTTTGAGGCTCTAACCGCCGCACGAGTGGGTGAATTTGTTGGTTGGCCTGCAATTATAATGCATTACTCCTCAAACAAACTGGTCCTACTGAAATCAAGCTGCTTAGCTTAGCTGATGAAGAAAACCTCGTTAAGCGGATATCGGATTAAGAAATGGCTCGGCGTGAGTCGAAGAAAAAAATGGACCCCACAGGAGAGACATCATGGTACTAGGAGTTCTTGCTTGGCGGCTCTACTGTCTGGCGTGGGCTAGCCAACATTATTAAGCTCGGCAAATTGGTGTACTCTACTCGCTCATTATTTTTTGTTCTGTGGGCTCTGCCCATAACCACTATGGTCCAGGCTCAGATTAAATTTCACGTGCTAATTTGTAATTACACTTAACCTTCCCTCCCCGGCTTTAATTAAAAATTCTTCAAAGTTCTTAAGAAAAGTAAAATTATATGTAATTATATTCTAACCATATATTTTTATTTTATTTTGAAATTGTGCACTCACTATTTATAAATATATTTTTAATTTGAAATTTGACTGATTAATCAAAACCACCATCACTAACTCACGTGATCTTACTGCTAAATAAATTAATTAAAAATATAATTTGATAAATAAAATCAAACGCTGGTTAACTTTTTATATAAAGTAAAACATAGACATTCAGATGAAGAATATATATTTTAATAATTTAAATAATTTTTCATAATTAAATCCTTAGAATTCTTTAATTAAGAGAAAACTAATAACCTTATGTTTAATTACTCTATGGTAACTTGAGGCACTAATTATCTCAGGGAAAAATTAATTAAGAAGAGTTTCTTACTTGTCCTATTATATGTAACTATTTTATCTACTTTCATTATCCAAACCTTTTTCCAAATTGATGTCTCAAAGTATATTTATTCATAGAATCGAATGAAAACTAATTCCAAATGAATGTGAATCTAAAAATTTTGCATAAGATCTTCACTCTTGAAAAGTACTCAAATAAGATGCGAAGGGCCTCCAAATGAATGAAAGGGGCTTTTAGTCCATTTGGTTTTACTTGTTTTGATCAAATTATAGTATGATTCCAAAAGTTTTTATTTCAATCCTTAACATATTATAAGCAGTAAATAAAAAGGAAAAAATTATTCAACATGATTTATAAATAATGAGGGAGGAAGTAATTGATATTGCTTTTTTGAAACTGAATCAACATAAGCATTCGTCGTCATTAGTTTCCTTTTTCTTCTCTATCTTTTATATTTCTCTTTATCTTTATTTGTTTTTGTCTCTTCTTTACATTGTTGATTTTCAAGTTTCCTTTTTTGCCTCTGACGTCGCTCTCCTTTTGTCACAGATGCATTTCCTTTTGAAACGCTGAGGATTCGATCCTCTTCTAAAAGTATAATGATTATATTTGTCTGCAATTACCAAGGTCAATACCCCGTCCATAGTTAAAATATTAAAAAATTATATAATCAAATTACCTGGAAATTTAGGATAAGAAAAATTACTAAGAATAGTAAAAAAAATAGAATTATTGACCAATTTAGTTTTTGAACTATATCAGTTTGGCCGTTTTGGTCCTTAAAGTTTTTTTAAAAATCTTTTTAGTCCTTAAACTATTTATTATTTGGTCATTTTGATAATTGTGACGGGTTAACAGCAGTTTGATCAAATAGTGGAGGGTATTTAGGCCATTTTATTGTTCATAAATGGTGAAAAAAAAAACTAAACTTGGACACTGTTCATCTTCTTATCCAATAGTCTCCATTTTTTTTTTCCGCTTATTAGCATGTTGAAGATTAATTAGAGGATGTTTGCACTTAGTATGACTGTTCTCTGACCAGAAGTATCGTTAAGAGAAAACATTCTAAACCCGAGGGGTGAGAATAATCAGGGTTAAACAACCTAAGAAAACAAAACATAGCACCTAAGAAACCAAGTTCATGAGACACAAAAGACAAAAGTGGAAAATGAAGGCTTGAGAGATCATGAATTCCATCAATAATATCCATCCAGACAAAGAAAAGGTTTGTATGCAAAAGTCATACTAAGTGTAAACATCCTTTGATTAATCTTCGGGCTTGCGAATAAGAAAGAGAAAAAAAAAAAACTGCAGGTTGATGAAGACTACTAGAGAAGAAGATGAATAGTGCCCGAGTTTGTTTTTTTTTTTTTTAATTTCACTGTTCATAAACAGTAAAATGACCTAAATACCCTCCACTATTTGGTCAAACTGCTATTGACCCATCAAAAGGACCAAAATGGCTAACTAGTAAATAGTTTAAGAAGTAAAAAGGACAAAAAAAAACCTTTAAGGACCAAAACAGCCAAACTGGTATAGTTCGAGGACTAAATTGGCCAATAATTCAAAAAAAATATTAAATTTCTTAAAAATACCTATACCTTCAAATATATTCCCTTTGTCACCATTTATAAGTCACTTGAACTCAATTTTCTTTTAATTAAATATGAGTCAAGTCATTTTTATTAGTTTATTAGGTATTTTATTGATTTTTTACCATATTAAACACATCTCTCGGATCCTCTCTTTAACTAATCATTTTTAAAAATTTGGTTAGAATCATAAATTGACATATTTTAGAGGGAAAAAAAAATATTACCTTAATTTTGACAAAATGAATATGAATGACTCATAAATAGTGATAGAAATATGAGTATTTTTTAACCCTAAAGACAACCCAAGGAAGTATCAAATATGCATGAAACTTTTATTCGGATGCAAGTATAATCACAAACCTTGCATCACTTGAGCATGATTTTTAGGGTAAAAGATAACATGGTTTGAGCATATATATCATTGCTTGAAACTCATATTCCTTCTCAATTGTGTTAACGGAAAACAACCCTAGCATGAGTCAGAGTTAATTATCTCTGCTGGCAGCCTACTCATTATGTCCTCTATTAGTTCATGCACATCCCTTGATTTACACCTCACTGGCACCAGGGGCCTCTGTGACCAGTGGGAGGAGTTTCACCCGCAAGGGACTTTCCTCTTAAACCTAAGAGTTTATTATCTCTTGTCTAATAGTAATAGAACATCATCCAGACCTAAATTTAGCTCCAAAATTAAAGATGCATGGTGGTCGTCATCGAAGGCTTATGCATGGCAGCATGCATGGGACATATGGCCACTAGGATTGCAAGAGTGGCAGAATTGGTGGAGAATATTGGGAATGAAGATGGGGAGATCATAGAAAGGAAAAGTGATGAGTAAAGCAGCTACTCCCCAAATGATCCGATCTAAATAAACTTAAGTACCAATCCGAAATACTTAAGATCTGAATTACTATTAAAGGGGAAAATGGGCAGCAACCTCATTTCCACTGATCTCTTAGGTCGTTGACCTTCAACGAGCTAAGAAAGATCTCTTTGGAACTCGAACTACGAATAAGTAAGTTTCGACTTTTCTCGTTAATATTCCATGCCATGATTGAATGATTCTAAACACAAGGCATAAGCTTTGAAATCACTCGTACCCACCTTCGAAACTCATTAAAGGGTTGCAAAGATGGTTTGTAAATCAAATAGCGAGCTTCTAACTCATACACCAGAAACATGCATGACAAGATGTTTTTCATTATGAAAACTCTATAATGAAGGGAACAATTGACGAGATATGATCTCATAATTATTCGAAATGCCTACTTCTACTTAGTTGAGATTCATTCCAACAAGGTAACTTGATCGAAATGGTAACTGACTATTCAATATACAAGATCGAATCACACACGGATGACATAGGTGAGTTGGATTCGAATATTTATTCTCATCGAATACTAACTTAGGCATTAGAGTTATCCTTAGGGCGACATCACAATTCAAGGGAACCCAGAGGTCATTTCCGAACTCCATCAAAAAGAGAGAGAAAAAAAATACTCCTTCATATTTATAAATCATTTGAATTCATTTTCTTTGTTACTATATATAAGTAACTATCGTTAGTTTAATAAAATCATAAATAGAGACATTTTAAGAAAAAAAATATTATTTTAATTTTGACAAAATAATTATCAATGATTTATAAATAATGATAAAGGGAATACATATTTATGAAAAAAAAAAATTTATCTTATTTATATATATTTAGATAAAAATACTTTCAAAAAAGTAATTTGCTACTCATATGGCTAATCGAAGAGAATAATTAATATGATGGCAGAAATGGATGGAATATCGAGATTGGCATCCATTTTGGGACACCCCATCTGATAAAGTGACGAGCATTCATATCAAAAATATCAAATTCGAATCCGATCAAAACTTTCATAAGTCAGCATGATTCGACACTATCAATATATGCGACTGCATTAAAAGCTGAAAGGTTATAAAAATTTACTTTGAAATTGAGGGGCAGATAATTCAAAAGTCAGTTAAATTTAATCATATATGTACAATATGAAACTAAAACTGAGAGTTATAGCGAATCCTCACAAAACATTGTGTTGATCAATTATTTTCCTTTATTTTTTGAAATTTCAAGTCATTGAGCAATCTTTAATGTTTATAACCTTTTTTATGTCCAATTTTATCGTAACTTAACAAATCTAAAGAGATTTATTTAGTTAATTATGACATTATATTAAGTGTATTTAATGGTAAAACTATTCTCTTTAGAAGGAGATAATCCTCAAAAATTAAGAAAGTCCAGTAATTTAAATGAAGATGTGTTTATTTTTTAATAAATAGTTAATTTTAAACTGATCTATAGCATTATGCAAGTTTTTATTAACTGTATAAATATTAATCATTGCATAAAAGATGACCAAATTGGTTGCTCTCACAATGCTCGAGACTTATCATCATTAGAATGCAAATGCTATATCATTACATTTTTTCTTTTATCTATTATTTCATGTTTTCAACCTTAAAAAAAATTACTACATTTTATTTTCCAAATATGAGAAAAGGAAATATAGTGATTTTACCCAATGGGTAACTCGAAACTTTTTATTATTATTAAGTAATAACTTATGTATTCCGGGCGCAAACTATTTTTAAATACTTTAGTATATTCCTTTTCTTTTGGGTAATACTTACAACATTTTGTTTTATTTATTTTTTTGAGATTACGTGTACAATTTTCTATGCTGCATGTATTTGGTCATCGTTTTCTTTTTTAATTATATATAAAATTTAAAATTTATATGTATCCACAGCGTTTCATCCAAGTGAGGGACTTCGGTTTGTATAGAAAAAGAAGACTTTTACTGTATGGCCAATAGTTGTCTAAATTTCCCAAGGTGCCTTCATATTTGCCATCATGACGAAATCTTACATCATTGCTGGCGCTTCAGCAACCAATGACATTGCGTCGTCCATAATGCTTCGATGGCCCCACTTTACGCTGAAGTACTACGATTTCCTCACGCTTTCAACTAGTACACCGGTTTTGTGCACCGTAACGACCGTGGAATTACTTCATTGGATGTGATTTTCCTTTTCTTAATGTTATTTCTGGATAAAATATAATAATAATACCTTGTTTTGATTTTTACAGAGATAAAATAAAAAATCCCATAATTATTTCGATGGCAATTACTTTTATTTTTGGAAGATTGGTACTTTAAGTATCTCTTTTTTTTTTTTTTTTTTTTTAAGTTTGATCTAAAACCCCTTTTTTTTTTAGTTTTCTGGTCCTCCATCAATTTTTTTTGTCAACTTTATTTCATATCGATTTATTTTAGTTTTCTTTTTGTTCTCCACGTTTTATATTTTTACAAAATTAGTCTAAATGACTAGAAAACATATTTTAGTGAGTTTTTTTGATGGGTGAAAGAGGGATAATTTAGAAATTTCATAAGATAAATTATCATTTTTTATCCTCCACTTTTTTTTAATATTTTTTTATCCTCTACCTTTTTATTTTTTACATTATTAGTCCTAAATGTAAATTCTAATAAAATTATTTTATTTAATTAAACTAAAATTTTCAATTATAATAGTATGGAAGATTGATATCTTTTATTTTATTTTTGTTTTATAATAATAAAATGATTAGGATATAAAGTTCATGTATATAAAAATCTTTAAAAATTATAGATATGTCAAATATAATTTTGAAAATATATATATATTTATGACCAATAATGTAAAAAATAAAAAGGTAGAGGAGCAAAAAAGACAAAGGAAAAAAGTGGATGACCAAAAATGACAATTTATTTTATGAAATCTCTAAAATACCCTTCTTTAACCTGTAAAAAAACTCTCTAAAAAATGTTTTTTTGTCATTTGGACCAATTGTGTAAAAAAAATAAATTTGGAGAATCAAAAAAACTAAAATAAATCTATATGGATCAAAGTCACAAAAAAATAAATGAGGAGGACCAAAAAAATTTTTAAAAAAATGTTTTGAATCAAACTTATAAAAATGAAAAAGGTGAAAGATAAAAGGTACCAATCTTCCTTTCTTTTTTTGGGTGAATTGTAGATTAGTATTATATTCTACTCCTTGACATTCCGTTTATTCGAGAAAATATTGATGAAATTCGAACTCGAGAATTATGATCTGCACGTTCACCACTTCATCCCACCTAATCTCACACTGTATTTAATTATAAGTAATAAAAATCTAATATGAACATTAAAAAAAATTAAAATCAAAATAAAATTCCACACGAGAAAATATTATTATACTTTATTTCAAACAAATTCTTTTGTCATTGCTTTTTCTTCCAAAATGAATTAAGAAAAAGATTTTCATTCTAGAAGTTATTCGAAATTCCTTAAGTGTATATCACACCCTCCAATGAGTATACCATTTTCTTCTCTCTGAATGTATGAAGTATTATACTCATGCTAAGGTATGAGTACATGTAGGCCAAAACGCGTAGAGAAATTTACACGAAGCATCATTTCTGTGGAGGACCCCGTACAAGATTGTTTCCCCAATGCCATCCACGTCATCAATCCAAAAATATAGTATTTTAAATCGAACAGAAGGCCACGATTTGGGGGTCCAATATATATATATATATATATATATATATATATATGTTTTTTCTTGATTTGTTTATGCGCACGAGTGGTCGACGAAACTTTTCCAGTTTTCCTCACTCCGTCTCTTGCAAATAAATTATTTTTAATAATTTTCTTAATTTAATTTAAAAGATTTACATTCCATTAATGATATTATTTATAAATTTAATTTGTGAATGTTTCTGTTTACAATATTCCATCGTCATAAATTACTAATTAATATATTATTTGAGGATAATTTCATCAAAAAAGAAAATAAATATATAAACATATGTATATTTATATAAAATAAATTTGGCAAACACACTCTTTGATTATTTAAGTGTTGACCATGAGACGAAGGCTTGTCAAACAAGCCTATCTATAATTGATCTCTTTTCTAAACACACGAAGCAATTCAAATTTTGGATGGGCAGGGGGGGTTGAAAATTGAGAGATTACTGTGAGTGGAAATAAGTAATACCATATGGGATGTGTTTAATTATGATGTCAATTTTTTGGTGTCACTTTTCTGGAAAAGGAAGTTCACCTAATAACATAAATAATTGTGTAACAGGAATTATTATGATTAGTGTGGTTTGTAAGTCCTCTTCAAAATTATAGCCACAATTATGGCGATTATAAGATGAATAGATATGCGAACAGATGAAGGCCCAAAAAGAGTGGAAATTGGAATCATTCATATATTCATATATATATATACATATATGAATCCATTAACTTGTGAAAAGCTGGAATTAACACGTTTATGTCATAATGCTAACGCAAGCAAAATTAAAACACCTGCCAAAACAGTAGGAATGAATGTTGTGTTTTTTTTTACACGATTTCACGTCCGATCATATAAATAGGGAGATGTATACCAACTGATCTCATCCCAATAAGATTTAAACCAATTTTAACTAAATTAGCACATTTTAATATTTTACTTTTTCGATATTTGTCAACTGATTCATGTCTAGGAGTAAAATAGTTTTTCTTTATATATATATATATATATCAATTTTAAGTTTTATACTCGCTCCGTCACTATTAGTCATTGCTGTTATCTATCTCTTTATTTTCTTTAATCACTATTGTTAGTTTGATTAGAAATAAATATGGAAATGTTAGAAAAAATATATTACTTCTTCATTTTGAAATTAAATGTTCACATTTTCATTTTGAGTTGTCCGAAATGAATGTCTTATTTCCTAAATTAGTTAAGTATTTCTCAAGAAATTGATATTGTCAATTATAAAATGAATTATGTCAACTTTCTTAAAATTCATGTAAGTCAAAATGAAACATTCAATTTCAGACGGAAAGAGTATTTTAATTTTGACAAAATGACTATCGGAGACTTGTAAATATTGACATGAGAGTATTGAGTAGAGTTTATATATATGTATTCAATCTCATTAAGACAAATGGTACCAATTAATAGGACGGATGCAAAGTAAATTTGAACTCATCACTTATTACTAGCCAAATTATGGTCTTGTTATTGAAAGACCTTTTCTTA
>JAOXNR010000022.1:1167055-1192384 GCA_028571225.1 Parsonsia alboflavescens
TATATATATTTTAATTTTTAACAAAAAATTATAGAATAAAGCATTTGGAAAACACAATTCCTTCATGCATGCAGAATGTTTAAAACAAATTCTTGAACTATATAAGGGAACCCCCGAAACATAATTCTGCCGAAGGTCCCCGCACTTTCGACGCGAAACACAGATCAGTGGCAAAAGTGAAACGGCAGTCCAATGACTTCCGGTCAGTTCCGCGACGGACGGGAAAAAAATGATTTCTTCAAAAGTAATCTAGCAGTCGGGTATTTTGTCTTACAATTTAACCAAATCAATGGGTATTTCAAGATTTAAAACATAAGGAAATCAAAGTCTTAAATTCAATTCGAAAATTGTACAGAAAAGTATCCTACACTCAGCACTTACAAATTTCAGTAAATCAATTTCCTCGCAACCACTTCAAATCCTTAATCGTGAAATCCAAAATCTTAATTAATAATCTGATTTTTTAAATACCAGAAAACTATTTACAAGATCAAAATAACCTTACCAAGCAGTTCAATCTTGACCTGACCCTATTCTGGAACTCATCATCCTCCTCTCTCAGCTCTTCGACTAAAACCACAAACATGATGATCGCATAAGAAAATAAATATAAAACGAAATCTAATTTAAGTTATGAAATATATTCTATGGACTAGTTTAATAAACATAAATAATATAACTCCTCTTTAATGGGCTATGGTCCAACCATGATTCAGATAATCAATTAATTCTACCCTGGACCCATTAATTGGGTTGGGCTGATGCACACTTGATGAAAAATCAATTTATAAATTTTTTTAATATATCAGTGAGTCACTTATCACTTATTTCGAACACACAATTTTTTTTTTAAAATTTATTTCTATGAGTGAAAATAAATTACATAATTTTGTTAAATAATTTGCAATGTGATGTTCATGTATGATAGATGATTACCTTATTTCTAGAAAGCATTTTCAGAATGATAAGAACACATCATCTGCCAGGTTAGCTTTTAAATGAGAAGAGTAAAAGGCTTTGTTCATATATAATATATAGAGTACTTATTTTTTGTGAAAATAATATCTTTATTTTTATTTTGAGTTATGAAAATTTAATTTTTAAATCAGTTAGGATTTTAATAAAATATTAACATTACTATTAAAAGAGGACTTAATAAAAGTCACAATTTCTTATGTGCCAGGGTGAAAAAAAAACCCAGACAATTTTGAACAAATAAACAATTAAAATAATGTAAGTATTGAAAGTAATACTCTTTTTATTTTGAAACTAAATGTTCCATTATAACTTTATTGAAAATTAATATATGTATTTGACTTCGTTAAAGTTACCACCATATCATTCTCATCAATGTAATTATCGATGACACCTTTGGTTGGTAAATTTAAATCTACTTAATTAGAGATATGGTTAACAAAACTTTATATAAAGAATTGACTTATCTCTAGATATTAGAATATTCAGTGCCGAATATTTTAAAATAAAAAATAAGACATGTGATTTTAGATGGAGGAAGTGATAAGTTTAACGAGAGTTAAAATCATTCCCGGTATAGGTAAGATGACTTTGCAACTAAAGCATGGCAATATTAGTCTTAAAAATGTCAAATATTATATATCTTATTTCCTTCGTCATTAAATATAAGTCATTCTAACTAATTTTTATTGTCATTAATTATAAATTATTATTGTTAGTCTCTAATGAGATACTTATGAAATAGTGTTTGAATTTTTGAAAGAATGATTAGAGATTATTTTAAGAAAAAAAAATTATTATAATTTTTTTTAAAATGACAACGGATGACTTTTATTTTTAATATGGGAGGGAGTATGTAATTTTTAACATTTAAAATAGATGGAAGTTCTTCTTTCGATACCTTTTGAAAGTTCAAGTGTTGGAATTATCAAAATTTAATTCGGATGTTTAAATTAAAAAATTGAAACACTTCTTATCCAAATAGAAAAATGGGAAAAGAAGAAACATGGCCAAATTGCATACGGTTTTTTCTTCAGGGGCTAATATAACATATGACTTGAGTTTGGGAAGAAAAGTATATCCGAGTTTTTCTAAATTCCGGGAAAGTCAGAACGAAATCTTCCGATCGTCGGCTTCAAGAATCTGATTGTTTCTTCTTATACTGCAAATCTTCTTGTTGGCACTCAGAGGCAGACATGGTACTCCCTCAGAGGATTCACGAAGCATTCAAGGTTACGGTTGAGAGAATCACTAGCCCACGCACCGTCTCCGCCTTCAAAGAGAAAGGCGTTCTCAGTATCAATGAATTCATCATCGCCGGTGACAATCTTGTCTCGAAATGCCCTACCTGGTCATGGTACCGGATTTTACTTTTCCTTGATCTCAATCTCTGTCAAACCTTTACTATTTTTGTCTTATTCCGTGATACCCGATTTTTATATCCATTTAATTTCCTTACTCAATTCACAGTCAAGTAAAAGAGCCCAGGTTCTGTTCATATATGACATAATCTAAATGTATGTATGTTTGGATAAGTGCACCATTTTAGTCGTTATGTAGTTTTGTGATTTTTTGATGAATTGCTTTTCTCTATCTCCGAGTTTCAATTTGTGGCTTTTTAATATGAGTGGAACAAAATTGGTAAAAACGCCAATATGGGAAATATTAGGTGGAGTTCAATGACCGGATTAACTCTTTTTAGTTAAGTTGAATTCACATTTCGTGATTTGATCAAATTCTCTCTATGTCCACGGCAAAACTCATTTTATCAAGTTATTTTTCTTTAATTAAACTGAGATTGAATTGTTTCAGGCCAGATTCAGGGTTTCATAGAAGTTGTTTTGTTTGATCTGGAATTGTTTTGTGCATTGGTTGTTTATTGAAACCAAGGCTATTTGGTGTGCATTTCGTGTGAATTGTTTCATTTTATTGACAGGGAATCAGGTGAGCCAAGCAAGAGGAAGTCATATTTACCTGCTGACAAGCAATTCTTGATAACAAGAAATGGTAAATTAATATATATATATATATATATATTTGGAACCTTTTATAATATGTATGCATGTATCTTGGATCCGTCATTCATTCTTATCTCTTGTATGCAATTTTTGTCAGCTTGAAGTGGATAGCAACTTCTTTTTGTTTTTTCAGATTATAACATTTCTGAATTGGAGTTGTTCTACATTCATCTCAAACACCCATTTACTAGGTGGATACTAAAGCCATTTAATAATCTTTAGTTCCTAACTGAGGGTTAAAGCCGATGAATATCCTTAGTTTTGGTAAAAATTATCTTATTAATTATCATCGTCCATTGAGTTTTCAATAAGAGGTTTTTTGTGGTGTTTCTAAGATATGAATTAGTGTAGCTGGATTCAAAAAGTAAAAAGTTTTGGTGAAGTTGGGTTTATCTTGCCCAAGGATGTCTTCATTAGAAATCACAGTGTCATCAATTCTTTTTGCACTTTCTAAATATCTCGTTGTCTACAGTTCCATGTCTTCGAAGGGCAGCATCAATTGAAGAAGAATATGAGGCTGGTGGTGGTGAAGTTTTGCTTGATAATGAAGATAATGATGGCTGGCTGGCAACACATGGGAAGCCAAAAGGTTTTTTAAATTATTGTTTTATCTCTCTTAGTCCAGAATAGTCGATGGTTGTTTCATCTATTATTTTTATTCCTTGATTTTGTTTTTTGTTTGCTGTCTCAGAAAGCAAAGGTGATGATGATGAAAACTTGCCTTCCATGGATACATTAGAAATCAGCATGAACACTACCATCCGGTCTATTTCCTCACACTTCGGTGGTGAAGAGGAAGAAGACATTCCTGACATGGCTGATTTTGAGGAGCCTGACAATCTTGTTGAAACAGATCCTGTAAGCTATATGTTTCCTCTTAAAGTACCCTCTACATCTAAGGCCTTTCCCCTTTTTTTTCTTATGCTTCTCTTAAGTGGGGTTGGGCTATGTGGTCAACTTTGTTTTCATTTTAGAGATATTTATATCCTCAAAACTTCTCCTGTCCAACCACAATTGAATATGCCTTTAAGCTGTTGATTGCTTACAATTGATAATGGGGTGTGTTGATTTGTTTTCAAGTTTAAGCCTTGCTAACTTTTTCTTTACAAGCATATACTAATACTTCTTTCAAAGTTTCTTCATAACACAATTTTCTATCAGTGATCTTGTTTCTACCGTGTAGACTATCTCCATGCCGTGGGGGGGGGGGGGGCTGGATAAATAAAAAGGAGAGCCCCGATTGGTGCAAAAAAAACCCCACAACCCCTTGGGGTTTTCCTGCACTTGGATGGAGAAGTAGAAAAAGGAATAGACATAGTGATAATTTGATTCTTCTAGTAAACCAGAGTCATAGTTTACGTTTACTAGCTATTTTCATTCAATTTTTTCAATTTTTGCTTTAAAAATAAAAAAATTGAGATTTAATTATGATTAGAAACCTACTTTCTATCTTCATCCATAGATCCTTTGCTCATACTCTTTAAATGTCAACTTCTGAAGTTCAACTTCATTAGCTATTTTATCGTATTCTACTTTCTATTGGTATTTTCAACATATTCATTTTTAACCTTGTGGAAATAGAATGATCATAGTTTGTTGTTGACTCTTCCACTGAAAGCACATTTTATCAATTTGGTTTTTTCTTAATTTCCCCTCCTACCTTTATGTTTCTTACGACTTCCCTTTTACTACTTTAGGCCAAAAACTATGGAGAAGGAAAAGTACATATAGAGGGATGGTAGTTGACAATTTAAGATGCATCTTAACAGATAAACATGCAAATAAGTTGCCCTCTTTTGGGCATTCATTGAATTCCTGGGCTGATTTCTATTGGATCTCTTTAGCTCTCACCCTTCCCCTTAAATTGGTTGTGTTGGGTTAGTAATTTGGTAATTGAATGCTATTGGTTGTTTAGCATAGTTTCACTATTGTTTATCTTATACTCCAACAAAGTGACTGGAGATTAGCAAATACCAACTATCTTTTGACATGATCTTTCAGGCAACACTCCAGTCTATGTATCTTGTTGCTAATGAGCCTGATGATGACAATATTCTTAGAACTAGAACATATGATGTAAGCATCACGTAAGTGTTCCTCCCTGCCCTCTTTTGCTTCAAATTTGACATATGCCCTCTTTTCATATATTTCACAGCTCTCTACATAAATTGATTTATATAACAATTGCAGGTATGACAAATATTATCAAACTCCTCGTGTTTGGCTCACTGGATATGATGAGGTGAGTTGTAATTCTTTGTGTGTTCTTTCTTCCTGGTGCTTTCAGATTATTTCTGCTGTTCTTTGAGATTGATTTTGTGTTTTAGTTTTCCAAAATGAATCATTTTAGTCAAAATCATTTCTGGCCCTTTTGCTTTCTCTGTCATCCTTTTTGAAAACTTTCAATTTGGAATTATTTTCCTGGTGTTTCCGAATTCATGCTTTTGTTGTGGTTCAAAACATATTGTGCCAATGGCTGGAAACTTGGTTCCCTTCATTTAGGGAGATTAAGCTTGAGTATTCTAGGTCAAGTTCAACCTTGGAGACAGGTAGGTTTTGAACTTGGGTCACTATCCGTAGTATAAATGGGATAGTAGGCACTACTGAAGGGTAAAGTTTCGAAAATGATCAATCTCAACCCTGATTGCACGTATGGGTGCATGTGAACAGAACCTAAGGTTGAAAAAAGGTTTTCTTTAAGAATAATAAAGAAAAAACTTACTTTGGATGAGTTTTTTTACATCATGGATTGGATGAATGATACGATGTGTAGTGTGTGACCATATGTTAGATAAATTTAAAAATAGTCAAAATATAGTTATTAAAGTACAAAAGTGTGAAATTGAAATTAAAAACATTTAAAAATGTGTATTAAAAGTGTAATATGGGACTTATGCTTTTGGAGTGAATATTTAGGAAACAAAATTTTCGAATGATAATTAGAAAGAGAAAAAGACCGGAGTAAATGTTCCCTGTGTTTTGGGTTGGACATTTATGCATATCAGTTTTCTACTGCAGTCAAGGATGCTTTTACAACCGGAGCTTGTGCTTGAAGATGTTAGTCAAGACCATGCACGCAAAACGGTGAGACATGTTAATCTTATTTTTGTCTGCCTTGGAATAAAATTTAATGGAATTGTTTTTCTAACTAAGTTGTTTCTTCTTTGACTGTGTTCTCTCTGATCTAATGTATTTATTGAATGGTGTATTCATCTTTTTCTCTTTATGAAATATCAGGTGACCATTGAAGACCATCCCCACTTGCCTGGAAAACATGCATCTGTTCATCCATGTCGCCATGGAGCTGTCATGAAGAAAATCATTGATGTCCTTATGTCACGAGGAGTAGAACCAGAAGTGGACAAGTAATATGATTCCTTATCTTATTGGCCTTATGTTCTCATGTAACTTTAGATAAATGTCCTGGTGGAGAGAGAGTAATGTGGCATCACATCTTATGGATGAAAATAGCTGTCACCTGTAGGATTATTGTTATTATTATTATTTTAAATTTTTTTTCTTCTAAAAACATTTCTTCTGAATAAGAATCTCCCATGCCAATTTCCTGCAGGTACCTCTTTTTATTCTTGAAATTTATGGCTTCTGTGATTCCAACAATTGAATATGACTACACCATGGACTTTGATCTTGGCAGCTCTAGCTCCTAACCTGATGGTAAGTTTTTTAAATTCCTATTTCTTGATCACTTTTTGATGAATTGTGTATTATGTATCTGTGTTCTTCTGATGTTACTTATGGGCATACCCTTTTCTTTTTTTATCTTATTCAACTTTTTAATCTGCTGGAGGTGGAACTTTTTTATTACTAAAACACGAATGAATGAGTTTGAAGAGGTAGGCACCGTAACATAGAAACCCTCAAAATAGTTAAGGCATACTACTTAGGAGGTGGATGTGTTAACAAACACCCCCCATCCTTTTTCTTCTTCCTTGTGAATTTAGCTTGTTTAAGAAAACTCCATTTTCCATCACATGGTTTTGGAAAATTTGTATCATTTCTTCCTGGTGGATTCCTGTAGCAACCTTCTAGATTAATTTCCATTTTGAAGTAATGTTAAATTTCCTATCGGTCAAATTGTTCTGAATTGCAGCTATTAGGCTAGGCTCTTCATGGCAACCTTGTTGATGATTTCCACTTTCCTTGCAGGAATTGTGTGCATATCTGTTATACTGTCTGTCAGAAGCAGCACTCTGACTAACCACCTTGACTGTTGTTGTATATAAGCTCCAGACAAGTTTCCTGTTTGAATTTGTTGTTCTATTATCTGGAATTAATCATAAGGTACATTACATTTCTGGTTTGTTCATCATTTTATAGAAAGGCTTTGTGTTAAAGGATTTAAAGTTTGTCACGGCATCAAGAATATACTTCTTATACTACTGTTCAAAAATGAACACGAGGAAAAAGCATTGCATATTTCGCCATTGACCATCTCACATCCAGCCTGCTTCAAACAAACAAACAAACAAAAAACGGAACTTGAAAATATCATTGGGAGGTGGTTAGAAGTAGGTAATCTTACAGGTGAAGTTAGTTTGACTCCGGAGATTCATTGCAAATTATTCCGCAGGATAACGCAATTTATTAGTGATTATATTATTATACTGCCGGTATTGTAATCTTTTTAAGTCAAAAAATATAATTGAAAGGAAAAGAAAATTGAAATATGCAAATTATTATTATCATTATTTGCTTTGTTTTTTTTTTTTTTTTTAAAAAATTTAATCCTATTTTTCAGTTTTTAATTTATAGGTAGGCACATAATAATCTATTGTCAAAATGTTTTAGAATATGTTATATCATAATTCTGTCAGGAATTTTAGTTTACAGAAGGTTTATAAAGACGTGCTCTCAATTTTCATGAAAAATTTAATTTTTTAAAAAGGTTTAGAGTGAATTATGAGTAATTATTTTTTAAAAAGTAAAATATTTGTGACGGTGAAAAGGAAAATAAGTGTCATCTTTGAAGTGTTTTTTAAAATTGTCCTAACATTTTACCATATTGCGTTAGGAGGAAAAATAAAAATAAAAGAAGAAACAAAAGGGTTTCCTCTTTCTAGCCAAGCAGAGGCCTGAGGCAGAGGAAGAAGGCCACCAAAATTCATGGCGTTCGCCTGCTTTCCAGCAGCCATATATATATTATAGTTTATTTATCGTCGCTAACTTCGCCCACTAATACTTTATTTAACTAAAATAGTCCTCTTCAGAGTCCCTTCTCCCATTCCCGTCCGCCATGTATATTCAAGCATAGAAGCAACCACTGGACAATGGCGAACTTATGGGACTTCTGGGTTGAAGGGGCACTCTCGAAGCTCGAGTCCTTGAAGCTGCTCCGGTCTCTAAGACCCATTCACCTTTCTCCTTCCGAATCCTGCCAAACTGAATCTCATGATTTCGAGTTTTATGACGGTTTGCGCCAATGGGATAGAGCTTCCGTGGAAATTGAAATTTCAGAGCTCACTTTTCAGAAATGGTTGCAAGACATTCCCAGTTCTGGTAAAAAAATGCTTCCTCCATTGACTTCATAACAACAAACTTCCATCTATTTGCTTTTGGGCATTTTTAATCTTTGTAGCTATGTTAATTTGTAGTTTTGGATGTCATAGGAGATGATGTCGTCTCTAGCCGAGGTGGGGCTGATAATGGAACCGCTCCATTCGGTGGAAAGTTCAGAAAGTTGCTAATTTTTTCTGGGAATGATTACTTAGGCTTGAGTTCACACCCAACTGTTAGTAGGGCCGCCATCAAGGCAAGTTTCTCTATATTTCTGAGTTTTCTTTGCTTGATTCTGTTTAGTACTTATTGATTGGACGTTTTGTGTTCGTCACTTTCTTTATGGTTTCTCTCCTAACTTAGGCCGCCCGGGAGCATGGAATGGGGCCTAGAGGTTCTGCATTGATATGTGGGTATACTAATTATCATAGATTGTTAGAGACATCATTGGCTGACTTGAAAAAGAAGGAGGTAGAATCCTTACCTCATGATTTACCCTACCCTCAGTAATTTTATTACAAGACAAATTTCAATTAATATTTTTTAAAATTCTTTTAAAATTTTTTGATTGGGTTTGCACGTATAGAAAATCTCTCTATATTCACGAGAGACTGTAATGGTAATTGTTCTTCGGAGATGTGGAAGCAATTGCATGGTTCTCCATTGGGTTTCTGAATTCTTTCATACTTTCAAAAAGTTGTCTTTGGTGTTGTGCATTTCTTAATGGTGTATATTTTCACATGTGAACTTCTTTTGTATCCTGGAGTGATCACCCGCTAAGTTAGTAAGAAAAAAGTTTACATGACTCTATGTTGCATAGTAAAGAAAAACTGATGCAGCTTATCTATAGTACATGAGTCCCTCTATGCTCGTTCATGAACTATATTGTGAAGATATTATGATACAGGATTTCAACTGATGCTTTGTTGCTTCAATGCTACATATTAGGATTGCCTTCTTTGTCCCACGGGCTTTTCAGCCAACATGGCTGTTATGACAACAATAGGAAGTGTTGGATTGCTCTTAGCTGAAGGTGGAAAACCTAAAAAGGATGAGAGAGTTGCCATATTTTCTGATGCTCTAAATCACGCCTCAATAATTGATGGTATCCGCCTTGCTGAGAAACAGGGAAGTGTAGTTTCTTTTGTCTACAGGCACTGTGATATGTTCCACCTCAATGAACTACTGTAGGTGTACCTCTTCATTGATTACTTATGAACCTTTTGCATCTCTTTCTAACTCAATCTTTTCATATGTAACCAAAGGGTATTTATATTTTAACAGATTAGGCTGCTCAATGACGAAGAAAGTAGTTGTTACTGATAGGTTCGTTCCCTTCTTATTATATGTTCTTGTTCGCAGTTGCATTAGCAGTCATTTGGTACCGCAGAAAGAGAGTTACCAATAGAATAAGAAAAAATTTCTTTATGTATTTAAAATTTTTAACATGATAGACTGTAGCTGGAGTTGTAATTTCATGTCAGTTTGTTTAGCATGGATGGAGACTTTGCACCGATGGCTGAGCTTGTGAAGCTGCGAAGTAAGCATGGATTTTTGTTGGTGATAGATGATGTAAGTTTCTCTTGTGTTGACATGTAATTCAACTTTAGGAAGTCACTTGCAACATGCGGTGTGCTTGTTGCTTGATGAATTATCAGAAAAGTTGAGTTTTTCTCCTAATTCTAGTATTTTTATGATCGCTGGGACTATCTCCAATAGAGTAGTTTACTCGTTGAAAGAGGAGCACTAGATCTGACAATGGTCCTGTTTGATATTACCTTTGCTGTGATTATAAACTGGATGTTAGCATAGAGGTCCTCATGGAGAAATGTTCTTGATTCCAGGCTCATGCAACATTGGTTTGTGGTAGAACTGGTGGGGGTGCTGCTGAGAAGTTCTGCTGTGAAAATAATGTTGATATATGCATAGGCACTCTGAGTAAGGCTGCTGGTTGCCATGGTGGATTTGTGGCAAGCAGGTAGACTTTGTGAACTGTTGATAATTGTCTGTAGACTGATTAAAATGAGGCATCTTTGGACACTTATTTTGTCACCTTACATAGCACCTGTTCTTGCACTATTCTATCCATTAGCTTAAAGCCTTGAATGAAGCTTAGGATACTCTTCGTTTTAAAGTTATAATGTGCTATTATTTGAACTAAATTATAAAGGAAAAAAGCTAGATGAAAAATGGGGCACACTATATTTACTGAATGGTTTTTGGGATTATTCTTTCATACAGTGTTGTATCAACATTTTACAATTAGTTCTAAATGAACAGCAAACGATGGAAACAACTGATACAGTCAAGGGGTCGCTCTTTCATATTTTCAACTTCATCACCGGTGCCAATTACTGCAGCAGCACATGGTAAATTCTAGTTTCTGTTGTTATTGTTGTTTGTGTAAGTTATGTACTTCGTTGCCTGATGTATCAAGTATTTGATTTGGAATCGTTTGAATAGTTCATGGTTTATGGTGCTAGGTACATTATGTACCTTTGGCTGTAAAAAAATTGAGTTGATACTTGGTCAAACACATCCTGGCATCATTCTGATGGCCATTATGAAATACTGCAGTAACCAATTTAGGTTCAACTGTAAATGTAGATCCAACTCTACTCTACCTTTGATTTATTATGCTTGTATGATGAAGTGATACGTTGGTTCCTCGTTTAATAGTAAGTTTTTTTTCTCCGTGTTGTGTTAGCCCCTCTAGGTAATTTTGCTTTCTTTCATTTTCATTGCAGCTGCTGTCAGTGTGGCAAGAAAAGAGACATGGCGTAGAAAGGCAATCTGGAACAGGGTTCTAGAGTTTCGTGCTATGACTGGAATCCCTATTACAAGCCCCATTGTTTCCCTTATTGTAGGTAGTGAACAGAAGGCTCTTGAAGCAAGCCGGTAATCCCATTCCTCCTGCTCTTCTATAACTTTTCTTGTGTGTAGACAAACCTTTATGTTCGTGGGATTATGATCGCCTATGTTTCCTTACTGTGTTAATCATGTTGTTTCAGGTATCTCCTAGAATCTGGTTATCACGTGACTGCCATAAGGCCGCCAACTGTACCTCAGAACTCATGCAGGTTTGTCAGTTCCATAATTCTTGAGATGATCTGAAGATTCTGAACTATTTCTATTTGTCATTCTGTATATTTTTAAAAGATCGCCAGATTAGTATGTGTGCAAAAGAAAGAGAGAAACTAGCAGATGGAGAGAGCAAAAAAGGAAAGCAGAAAGTAGGGTTGTAATTACATCTTGGAGTTGTTGACGCTATGAGTCAGATTTTTCTGTTTCATACTTTAGGTTTTGGTTGTTAAGTACCAATATAAAAGGTCATGTCTTGCTTATTATCCAGGTTGAGGATTGCTCTAAGCGCAGCCCACACGCTGGATGATTTGAGGAAATTCGTTAGTGCACTGTCTAATTGCATCAACCTTCAGGAGACTGGATTTAATTGCACAAATTTTTCTGCAAAATTGTGATTTCTTTCATTCAATTATTTATCTTAGTTGACAAACAATTTATGTAGGCATTTTTTCTGTAAGGCTCTGCTATCTCAATTTCAAGATGTCTTTTCTCCATTATCATAATTAGCTCGTCATTTTCACTGATTGGAAATTTGGAACACTCTGCGCCCGACCCCATGCCCCGGTCAAGGATGGAAAAAAGAAAAAGGGAATGAGAAACCGTTAAAAGAAACATCTATTCCGAACAATATATACTTTCGTGTTAAAGGGAAGAATTGCAATGACTGGATTGATTTGAACTTGTGCTATGACTGGGGGAATGCAGACTATGGGCTATCAAGGAATGTGTTTTTTCAAGTTATTTGTTTTTTGTTATGATATTGGCCTAATGCTATCATTTATGATATCTCTTTTGTTTATCTAAAATGGAAATTTATATTAATCATATTTTAGCTAGAGTTACCATGTTGAGTAAAGAACCAGCAGATGGGAGGATTGCAATTACTTCATTGAAATATATTTTTTTTAATATAATTCTTTCGGGTTTCTAAAAATAAAAAAATAAAAAATTGAAGAATTGCAATATGTTGATTATTAGTTCCTGCAAAAGATTTATATGATTTGGTGGAACAGTGGCAGTAGATTATCCTCATCGAAATTGCAAATGCAACTGAAAAAGCCTAACGTAAAAATGGATCCTGAGGTCCAAATGACCAGCACTACTAAAATGCTACTTATTTTCGTGGGAATTCCTAGGAAAGGGGGTGCTTTTGGGCTTAAACCACAAATCCACTAACTACTACGAAGTAACGAAAATATTTGGAAGCCCCGTTCAACCTTGGCTGGACTCGTCGGAGGCAGAGTTGGCAGTGGCCAAAGCCAGCCAGTTTCCCACTTCAGCGGATAAGCATGATGCTGACGACGAGGAACATTTGCTTAACTTCTTTTGGCAGTAGACGGGCGAGGCATCTGGGATGCCACTACCAGAACCAGTACCACCACTGGTCTCCCAGGGTCCATTATTCATCTCCTTCCTCACTACTGTGTCAGGCACAAACTGCAAGATATAAGAACGCAGCTTAACTAGTTGTCAATAATTAATGTTGAAGATCGAGTGAAAAAATTGAAAATAAGGATGAGCTAAACCGCATTGAAGATCTCAAAAGAAGATTGGTACTTACACGAGGCGTCACAGTAGTTGTAGTAGTAGTGATGGTCTTTTGTTGAGATGGGTTCTCGGAGAATTCAACGGGATTAATAGAAGGAATGTCATTTAGGTTAAAGCAAGAAGTAGGGCTGTTCTTTGTCGTCGTTGTAGTGGTTGTGGTGGTGGTGGAATAACCCTGGTCACCATGATCATTTGACATGGCTGAGATTGTAACGGTAACAGCTCGCCTTTCAGCTACAGGTTTGACTGGAGAAGGTGGTTGATGATGGTTGCTAGGGAGGCAAGGCAACTGAGGGGGAGCCAAGGCACTGGAAGAAGAGACCGATGGTGGGGTTGGGACCACTAGGAGATCCTCAACCTGTACTACAACCTGAGGGGACACTCCGCTGCTAGCAGCAGAAGTGTAGTTATTGCGGGCCATGCTTGGCCAAAGGAACGTCCCTTCTGGCTTGCAAATCCTGAACCCGCTCTTCAGCCTTTCTATCTTAGCTGCTTTTTTCTCTGCTGCTGCTTCTGCATCTGCTGATATCTTTTCTGCTTTTCTTTTTGCTGATCCCTCCTGAGCTCCTATTAATACTACTTCTTGTACTTCTTGCTCCATACTATTTTGCTCCAATTCCACTTGCTTTTTTTTCTCTTTTCCGGCACAAGACTTTTTTGGCACCATTAATGCTGAGGCTGACCTTGTTTTCCCATCCGCGTTGGTCATTAGCTTCTTTATCTCTTGCTGCATTACAATCATCCAGGGACTACAATCATTAACATAATATCATGATCATCCAACCTCAACATACCATCCTAATATGTTCACCAGTATTGTCTTTAAAAGACTGGAATTAGAAGTAGTTTTTTGATTGAAAAACAAAGAAGGAATGATCTATTGACATGTCAGACATGTACAAGTACATATAACAAATTCTGTTGGTCAAATAACGATTTAATAAGGAATACTATATGCAATCAGCAAATGCATGTATGCTTGAATTAGCAGAAGGGAAAAAATATATGGTAAGAAAGCTATATTCTGGGTTGTTTTTTTGGCCCTCCTATAAAAGAATAGATAAATATAGCCGAATGGATTCTAATAAAGTTGTTTGGTCAACAAACCATGCACCAAAAATTAGAATTCCACAAAGCTCAATGTATCCTATTTTGAATCAAATTCGAGCAAAAGAGACCATTATGTATGTATACAAGAGGCTTATATAACTTGAAAGAATCACTTTGCGGTATCCATTACCTCTATTCCTTCGGCAAAATGTGATATGACTCTCAATTGTTCCTCGTACTTACCCTGTTTCATAATCAGAAGATATCATTGTTAATAGGCAGCTATTTTATATGGTATGTACTATGATTCTAGTAGCCGATGGAGTACCATAGAAGGAAGTAATTGTTCAAGGCTGGCCTTTGAAGACATCAATGACGTACCAAGCTCAACCAAATTCTCTCTAATATAGGAAGGATCCGAGAGAACCTCAGTAACTTCATTTTCCTTATGATTCTTACTGGATACAAGCTGCTCGATCTCTCTATATATCATGATAGAGAAGAAGCCAAAAAGAAACTGAATTACTTCATCCTTTAACAATAAATCATAGCACAGCCCTAGTCAATTAACTCATAAGTATGTAATCTATATATGTCTATTGTGGTAATGTACCTTTTCAGTTTTACTATTTCTTCCTCATATTGCTTTCTGGGAACCATTTCCTCTGCATTTCTGTTTATGATGTAGTATATAAGAGATTAAATTTCAGAACCTAATATTAAAACAAATCATAACTCCTGAATTATTACTAGTTTATTAGATTAACCTTTCAAGTCTTGAAATCTTTTCCTTCAACAGTTTCAACTCCTTGGCACAAACGGGGTCCTGAGTGGGACAGTCACCAGGACTCCATCCAGGAGGTGGAATCCAATAGGGATCATCAACTCCTGCCTCCTTTCTAATATTCACAAGATCAGCACTCTCCAACCAGTACTCCATTGCTCCATCAGCATTGTGTCTCCTTCGGAACCTGTCCTTGCCACCGGGTGCAAGCTTGCCTGCCATGTGCTTGAGGAGGTGATCTAATAGTCCCGTGTCGCCAATCCTCTTTCGAGCCTCTGCCCTCAAATCAGGGCGGAGAATTGGGTTTGTAGCTGTAGCTCCCTTCACCTTCATCACCTCCAATAAGTTCTTTGTTGCAAGCTTGTACCTTCAGTACATGCATGGAACCATAGCCACGCCAAGTACAGTCAAAATTTGTAATCCTTGAAACTAGCTAAAAACTAAGAGTACACTGACTATTCAATATTCATAAATTAAGGAGGAAGCAAACTGTGTGGAAATTCATCAGATTTCTTACCTCTCAGCAGACCATCTATCTTTGGGGGTTTCGAGGACTAAAAGTTCCCTGCATTTATTATATCTGCACTTGTTTCCGCTGCTCTTCTTTTGCCTTTTCTTCTCATGTTTCACTTTCTTTGCACTTTGTCTAGAGCTCTTGTTTCTCAGTTTATACCTCTTTCTCTGGACGTATGTTTCTGTCTCGCGGGTATCTTCAATCACAATTTCTTCTTGTTCTGAAATATCTTTGTCGTCATCATCATCGTCATCTTCTTCTTCCTCTTCATCCTTTTCGTTATCATCATTGTCATCTCTTTCCTCCTCCCTCTCTTCCTCCTCCTCCTCCCCCTTCATCTCTTCGTTTCCTATTAATAATTGGCTCTTTGAGTTTTCTAGGTTCAACTTCATACTTCCTTTGAGACAAGTACTCGAAGACGGCTGCACATCAGGTAGGTTTAGCTTCTCCTGGTGGCTTTCCAGAAACTTGACCTGGCGTCTAATACCCCAGCGTACCATACCATTGCCCATTAGCTCCGCCAAACAGGTGCCCTTCTTCACGCCACCCTCGTTTTCTATCACTTCAAGTGAAGAAGGTTTGACCAACCAGAAGCCCTCCAAATGCTTATTCTCTGCAAATTCATGGGAAGGAACCTGCCGAAGTAGCACTTTGGCAGCTAGCACTGTTCCCATGACGAACTTGTCGTCTAGCTCTGGGTACATCTCTCCGACGCTGTTGGAAAAATATGTTTTAAGAGAGTTCATGCTCGGAAATCTTACCGCCACATTTAAGTGGGTCTTCCCGGCCACCTTTAAACATGAAAGATTGATAAATTAATATCGGTATATCAGATTTAATATGTATTTTAGACAGAAGTATAAGATCCATGCAACGTATATGCCGTAGTAAAAGTTTAGTGTTTCGGAGTCAATCACCATAACAACTCGGATGGACCTAAGATGCGCGGGGGTCCGTCGAGGTAACTGGATGTGATCAAGCTCGTACAATGAACCCACTTGGAAAGATTTGATGTTGCTGAAGAGGGAATCTGTAGTTGGAACTTCACCTTCTGTATCTGTGTAGCTCCAAACGAATGAGTGATCAATAGACATCTTTTCTAACTCTAATTTTCAGAATCATGCAAATGATCAGGGATGTTGGTGATAAGGGCACAATTGGGGAAATGGAAATATATAGGCCTTTTGGAGTACCGTTGAACTGGAAGGTACAGTGATCGGATGCAGAAAACAGTGGCGGTACATATTCGAGTCTGACCAAAGGTGGAGTATCTGCGCCGCTTATGCCGTCCTGTTCTCGCATTTCTGTGTCCACCATTTCCTGAAAAGACAAAGCAGTTCCTGAGAGCACTCTGCCTCTCAGCCATAGTCTCTCCATATTGCCGCATACCTTATCATCACAAAAAATACGTACACGCACTCTCTATGTTCACAGAAAGAATAATATTATTATACACTGCGTCATCTAAATATAACTTTGAAGTAGAAAATATAATCGATCTTCAGAATTTGCTTCCGGTTTACATCAATGCGTGCGACAATTTCTCAATCATCATCATAACAGAGATTTCATTTTCTGGAGTATTTTGTATGGCGACTACGAACAGCTTCGATCACACAAAAAAACACAAGCATCGTCTTCGAAAGCTACTGAAATCACATGCTAAAAGGCACCTTCTCCTTTTGGCGCGTGAACACGAATCTATAGACGACTATCAGTGGTTGAAAGCGCGTGAGCTTGTGAAACAAGAAAAGATATGGAATGAAGGAAATCATTGTGAAGAAGACGGATCCATTAATCTACAAATTTTTACAGGGAGAAAACATGCATAATGCTATATGCGTGCACAGAATATAGAGAGATTTATGCGCTTACCTCATTAGTTTGTTTGTCTTTTTTGTAGCGTCTTCGATGATAGGTTTCCATGCTGTGTTGAAGCTGTAGAAAAAAATTAAAAAAAAAAACAAAAAGAAAAATAAGATGGAGATGCAAATGTTAGAAACGGAAATTCAATAAAAAAAAAAAATCAAAATTAAATCTTCAAATTTTGTGTGGTAAAGTTGGTATACTGATCCCAAGCTAGGGTTTCGAAAAAGGTGGGAAAATGTCCAAAAATGAAAGAGTTCAAACTTCCATGTACAGCGAGGTAATTAATACTGCGGCTGAAAAACAGAAAGTAAGAAACACAGATATGGAACCAAACAGTACACTGATATAAAGAATTTCCAAACACAGATGAGAGAGGTGATCATATATAAAAAAATTTCCAAATACAGGTGAGAGAGATCATATATATAGAGACTGAAAACATATGTTTGTATCGCATTAACTAGAAGTACTTCAACAACAACCATGGCTATACTGTTTGACTGAAAAATCAAAAATAAAAACATAACAACAGACCACTTGCAAAGCAGAAGAACCCTAAACTCTAATTTACAGATGACCAGCACACAAATAAAAAGGCCAAAGAAGTAATGGCAGAGGTGACGAGACATATTGATGAAGGCAGAAAAATCAATACCTTAACCTGAAACATTAGGTCGATGAAAAAGCCGAACGAATGATGATGCTGCAGAGAAAGCAAAAAAAAAAAAAAAAGAAGAAGAAAAAATACTTGCTTTGCTTTGTTATAATCTGAACTAATTGAAGAAATGATGATTTCTTCTTCTTCTTCACGATCAGATGGTGCTTCCGGAATCTTCAAGTAGGGAAAGAGAAATGGAAATCGGAGCGTGATGAGATCTCTCTGTTAGCGGCAAACTGAAAACTGAGTAGCGAAAGAGAGAAAAAAAACTAAAAAGATCATAGCAGGAGAACGGTACGAGCACGCGGCACCACGGTGAGTTGTAGTATGTAGGAGGTGGTCCCCTTCTGTAACCATGCAAAAGTAGCTGCGGCAGTGGGCGAGTGGTAAATTAATTGGTTTGGAATATTTGTTTCCGGAGAGAGAGAGCGAGAGGCAACGGAATATTGATGTTTGGTCGTGTGGTGTATTCGTGACCGGCTACGTGCAATTTTTACACACTACGGGTGGAATATAAATTCCGTGACATGTAATATCGTAATGATAGTAACAGTATATAATACTATTTTTTTTAATATATATATATATATATTTAGTGATATTTAGATCACATTTTACGTATCTTGACATTCTACTTATCCAAAAAAATATTCATAGAATTTGAATTTGAAACTTATAATTTACGTGCTCTCGAAGAACGTATATAATCATTTAATTGATGAAAGACTTCTACTATTTTAGACTCAATAAAAATTTATTCTTTAAAATTTTTTATTATTTATTTCTTTTTTAAAAAATATTTTTAATACAAATAAGAGTGGGTATTTTAAAATCATTTGCAAGTCTGAAAAAATTATCATGACAATATATAATACTTTTTAAAAATTTATTGTACTCGATCAATTTATAATTGAATATTTCATTTTAGTCGGATAAGAATTTAAATAGATTATTTGATTACATAAAGTTATTAATTAATTAATTGTAGAACCTGCAAGCAACTAAATACAAATCTTTGAATCAAAGAAGTTCTTATGGATCAAAGAAGTTCTTATGGGAAGTTTATACTTAAAAATTTATCCATTTTGAAAAATAAAACATTAATGGAAATAAGCACATTAATTTCGAATTATGAATATTACTTATTCTAAGTTTGCACTAGTCCACATTCTTTTCACCATTAAATTCCAATTTAAAACATCTTTTCTAAACATATATACTAACTATTTACAACTCTAAATTCAAATCAAATTCTAGATTCCTACCAATTCAATTTTCATGTCATTAGGGCACAATTTGAAGAAATTTAAATCCACGGAAATACAACCATGTGGCTGCTCAATGACTACAAAGGGCACACCCACACAGCTCTATTATTATACTAAGCAACAAGAGGTAGAAGTTATACAACTGATTTCCCCAAAGACTAAAAACAAAAGCGGATGTTTGGATCTTTAATCTTGCTGCACAGCAGTTTTCAAACATCAGTGGTAGACCTAGCTCTACCATGTATGGATGTATTCACTTATCAATGGTGTCTGGTATCAGCACAACAGAGCCTGATGTTCTTCGGTTCTCAAGATCGGAATGTGCTTGAGCTGCCTCAGATAAGTGATACGTATGATTTACATGAACCCTTAGCACACCTGAGGAAACATTCGCGAAAACTTCTCCAGCACATTCTAGTAATTCATCCCGACTCAATGTGTAGTGCAGCATCGAAGGTCTTGTCAAGAACAGAGATTTGGCAGCAAGAGCTGACAGAGGTACAGGATCGGGAGTTCCGGATGACTGACCAAAACTCACCATGCATCCACGAGATTTTAGACATGCGAATGATCTCTGATAACACAAAATTCCACAATAATCAAATCCCAGGTAAGAGTGTATCAAGTCTGCTAAGTTACATCTATAAACTGGTTGATCCTGATTCTTCATCTCACATACACTCTATTATTATTCCAGATTAAGGTCATAAGCAGGGGCTTTTAGTTGCATGGTACTAGTGGAAGAGCCTGAAATGAGTTGGTTTTGCTTGTTCTGTTGCTCACTGTTTGTTACCACCTATTTATATCAAGCAACATAGACCAACAATCCTGCCTAAACTAAGTTTCCTGATTCCACTTGAGGAAGTAGCGATAGGGCTGTGCTGAAGAAAGGAAAGGAACCCAAGGGAAAAAAGGAAAATGTGCTTGTCAATGCAAACATCCACACGTACATGCTTTGCACAAAATATATATCTCTCTTTTATTTTCAAAAAAAGGAAAAGAAAAAAGAACATTCAAATCTAAAATAATTCTGTTTCCAAAGATAGAAGTTCATCAAATGACTAAATGTCATATTGTATGAAGAGTTCATGAAGAGAACTACCTGGTTAATTATCACCGGAAGACTTTCTCATTTACCTTCTGATAGATTGTTAAAAGCAATACAGGGAGAACGGTTACCTCCAAGGTGTCTTTTCCAACAGAATCATAAACCACTTCAACTCCTTCGCCTGATGTTATCTCATTCACACGAGTGACAAAATCCTCATCCTTGTATATTATGACATGGTGGCATCCATCATCTCTTGCTTGTGCCGCCTTCTCTTTAATTGAGACAGTACCAATAACAGTAGCCCCAAGTGCATTTGCCCATTGGCATAACAAAGACCCAACTCCACCAGCTGCTGCATGAACAAGAATTGTGTGTCCAGGTTCCACCTACATAATGCTTCTAAGTTTCAGCTTTTGTTCAATGTAAAAAGGAAATATAAACATTAGTTTAAGCAGAAAGAAGGTATTCTTTGCTAATGATACTTTTATTTCCCATCCCTTGGCAGTTTTAAGTATTTTCAGGATTTTGTTTCAAATATTCCTTCTTGTAAAGGAAAGATACTAACAAAATGAAAATTGCAGGTAATTTCAGAGATATTCCAGATGCTGAAGAGAATATCTTCCATCAAGAACATTATAAATGCTAGTAAAGAAGCATGTATTTCAATATCTTGTTCAAAGTAAACCAAGTTCTCACTGGCTACCTATATATTGGCTGAAAGACATCACATCATTGCATATGAATTAAACTTGGGATTTTAACCTTTATGGAATGGAATCAAATCCTTATTCTCTTTCATTCATAACAAGAAGTTGGGTTTTTCCAGGTGTTTGGGAATCTCCACCACCATGGCCATATATTTAGGAACTGAAAGACGAATGAGAACAGTTTTCTCTTCTTCCCATATTACCTGAAACAGTAACATAATTGATAACCAATTTTCTCATTACTATCCCCATCCAAGATTTCTTAATACATGATCACTGTTTCGTAATGTTAGAAAAGAAAGCACATATATTTTAGCTTGCCATGAAGAGTATAACACTTGGATCCACATGCAAAGAAGAAGCAGATCCTACATATAGGTTTGCTTATGAAGTTGATTTTGAGCAACCTACCTTGAAACAACGCCGGAGTAAGACTTGAGCTGTCATTCCTTTAAGAATGACAGATGCTCCAACAATTGGGTCAATTGAAGGAGGGACAGGAACTACTTTTTTTGAAGGAAGCAATTGTTCTTCTGCATATGCACCCATTGGATTACCAGCATAAGCAACAACATCTCCAACTTTTCTACCTGTTAGGCCAGGGCCAACAGCCGTCACCACACCAACTGCTTCCATACCTGTGGTTCAAATATTTTTCTTTCTTTTGGTTCAAATTCACCTTGAAGGGTTACCAAGTTCCCTTTAACCATCATGCATTGACCAGTACACAGGACCTCAGGATTACTATCTCCAGAGGATTCCGTGCATACTACAACAGAAACACAGATCAGAAACTAGACCTGGTGTAAAGGGCATTGTGGCTGCTTTGTAGACTCCTTTCCTGAAGTATATATCAATGAAGTTAAGTCCAATGGCCTTATTTTTCACTTTGATCTCTCCCTCCTTTGGCTCCCCGATTTCCACCTCTTCCCATTTCAGTACCTTAAGCAATTACATACAAAGTCGTGACATTCACTATGCAGAAGCAAAACTCAATTCAAGGGTTCATTGGGAAATTGGATGTTTCGAATTCTAGAGAGCATGCTTCCCAATTTAGCATCCATAATGACACATATCTCAAAATCGACGAGCATGAATTAAATATTCAGAAGAAAAAGAGAAAATTAAATATTTAAAAAATTCAGTTCTTGGATGGCATAAGTAATGAAAAATTCAATAGAATCACAAAAGAAACTAGCAAAATTGAATGATTTCTGGAAAAGAAAAAAAAAATCCTTTCAATCAAGTAACTAGTTTAAGTCAAATGCTATCTCAGAGTCCACTTCTAAACCTCCCGCTAAACAAGAATCACAATAAAAATTAAATATGCAAACTGAGGTGTAGAAACGCAGGCAGATGCCGAGAGACACAGAGAAAAAAACCTCTGGGCCACCAAGTTCGTGAACCCTGATTGCCTTGACCATTTTTGTTGCCGACGAAGAAGATGAGGCTCTCAACGCAGTTTTTCTGATTGGGACGGAGGGTGATAAACTCAAGCTACTCCCACTGAACCTTCCGTAAACACCGCTTTTCTGGTTTAGGCTTAGGCCTGAGGGTAAAGCAAAGAAAAGCAAACGAGGACGGAAAAGTGTACTGGGGCTAGAATGATGGAGTGACAGTGGGGAAGACGATGGAAATGAAACATTGATCATCCTATGAGATGCGCCTCACCGAAAGATTTGATAAAAATAACGGACTCTTAGTCCAAGGGCAAGTCGAGACAATCCACTTATTAAATTAATTTAGGGCATTACTCTTGCCTTGGTTGGTGGTCATGCGGTGAAAGAGTGGTTTTTTTTTCATTTGTATTCTTTTACAATAAATTATTATATCTAACCCACATTTTTTTTTGGTAATTACATCCCATTACTAAATACCTAATTACAATTAATTTAATAATTTAAAATAAAGCTCTAAATTTTCATTTTCATATAAAGCTAATTGTATATATTTAATTCTTAAATAAAGAGAGTTTATAATTGACTAGTACGATCAAATAAATTAAACTATGAAAATATGGAAAAGTCAAAAAAGTAATCGTATTCTCAATTATTTTATAATATAAATAGACATAAAACTTGTGCAGGGTCACATTATCTTGATGTTTAAAAAAATAAAAATAATAAATAGTAGAAGTGTAAATAGTCAATTGAGACCGGCCTGCCCTATTTCACAGGCTAAAGCCTTGAAATGCTCCATCAAACTGGTTCCACCATAAAGAAGGATTGCCAGCTTCACTGTAAACTAAGGTGGTTGAAGGTTTTGGCTCAGTCAACTTTACAAGGGTCAAGAGCCTAAAGAAACCAATCCTTCAAAATTTTCTTTTTCTTGAAAAAAAATATATTATAAACCTACATTATTTAATGTATATAATTACTAAAATTATAGAAAAAATTATAATAAAATTTAAAAAACAAAGAAATGACCATTTTCAATGAAAAATTTATTTACATAAAAAAAGAGATAAAAAAAACTAATAATCATTCAAACTAAAGAACTAAAAAAAAGACACATGAATTATATCCCAAAAAAACAAAAAATTGTAATGGTAGAAGTAAATTAACAATAAGCATAACATTAAATTAAAAAAAGTAAAAAACAAAACGGAAAAATAAATTAACATTACAAATGTAGACAATAATACTCTTCAATCTTCATCTTACCAAACTAAGAAACAATTCCAACTAAAGAAAAAATAGTAAGAGTTGCAATTCATGATTAATCAAATTCATCATTAATAGGAGAAATTGTTCTCTCATACTCCAAGATTCATAATAAATGAGAGTTTAAAAAAAGAAAGAGTTGTAGTTTTAGTTTATTATTTTAATATTCTGGTTCGAAGGTCAGTTTAACCCAATTTTCTAAAGCTCTCCTTAACCTTTGGTCTTAAAGGTTTGGATAAAAAAATTCGCTTTTAAATGGTGATGAAGAAAACTCAATGTATCCCTCTTAAATTATGGGACTAGGATTGGCCGATCTTATAGGCTAAGGCCATTTTAACAACTTTAATCCGTAAAATTCTTCTAATAGATTTATTATTTTATTTTTTTATATTATCAATTAAAATAATATATATATACTTAAAAGATCAGGTCCCTAGAATTTAAAATTATCTTTTAAAGTTTCGTTTATAAATATATTGATAATAAATAATTAAAAATAAGTCTATTACTTTAAACATGACTAAAAAAATGTAATAAAAGGTACAAAGCTAACAATAGAAACAGATCTACTTCCCCATAAGGGAAATAGACAGAATCACTAAATCGATTGAATAACAAAATGACCCAAGAACTCTTAAAATGTGTATGTTAGTATTAGAACAAAAGTTAAGGAAGAGGATATATTTGTAATTTTAACTCTATATCTCCTACACTACAGCGAAATTTAAAAAAAGCATTTTTTTTCCTTCTATAAATTTTAAAACAAAATAAATAATTTTTCTCTTCTCTCTCTCTCTCTTACTTCTTCCTTATAAAAGCTTTGGAAAGAAGTGAAGAAGTGACTGTTAGTGAGATTTTGGAAGGCCCAGAACTAATGAGTGACATCCAAAATTATCTAAAAGAATACAGTGTGATCGAACGGATGGTAATGTCATCTTTGAATGTCAATAGAATATATTAGGCTATAAGATTTGTAATAACGCAAAAAAAGAATTTGTGCTAGAGATGATGATGCAGGAAACATCCTACAAGATGTATTAGAAGATTTCCAGCAAAACGTCTGACTGATCCCCCAAATTGACTTTCATGCCTAATGAATACTTGAGGAATTAAACCTAATGTTGTTGATGCAAGTAAAATTACACTGTGAGTTTACTTCGATTTATTTAAAATCAACCCTTCAAAAGCCCTCGAGCCATAACCTCATGTTAGTATATAATTAGTTCAATACTTCAATTCTAAATGTTAGATTGTAGTAATTGACATATACTAAGTTTCTGGGATATTTTGTCTTTTGAAATTAAATGTTATCTGCAGCCTTATCAAGATCAGGAAGCCAGCTTTTGTGCTGATAAAAAGATGGCCTCATCTACTTTTATCTTGGACGTTCAAGTGTTTTATAAGTAGATTGTTGTGATGAATTTGTGACCCGAATGTGAGATACAATTGTTTCAGTGTAAAGGGTTAGAGTTGGGTAGAAACTCTAGGTCTCTGATAGCCTGGTCTCCTCAATCAGTGATGAGGTAATTGTATACTAAGAAGGTAAAAACCAATGTTTTCAGAACCGGACCGGTCATTGAACCGGAAAAGTTACTGGTTCAAGGTTTAATGGTTGGACCGGTATTG
>JAOXNR010000022.1:1192484-1209822 GCA_028571225.1 Parsonsia alboflavescens
GCAAATATATATATATATATATATATATATATATATATATATATATATATTTATAGAAAAGGTAATGTTGTTTGGATGAAGGGATTCCGTCAAGTCTTTAAAATGTCAATTATGTTCGTGTTTTTTCAAAAAAAAAAAAAATGATCAAATAACATAAGATTTAGTTTATCTTTTTAATATTTAATTTTAATATATATTTTTAAAAATATTTTTTATAAAATAATTTATTTTTCATTAAAAAAAGACCCACCCTAATTTAAGTTGGGTTGTCCCATATAACCATTTTGTGTATATATATTTTTTGAAAGCTGGTTCAATGTTGTAATTAGCATGGTTATTGTCGAGTTGATATTCCTCCACCCCTCCTCTATGCCCCACCGTGAGGATCTGTAGTAGTTCCTCAACCCCTGTCATGTCTTGTAAATTCCTTTTTAATATAAATCTAAATAGATTTAGTTGGAAATTTTCGTTTAAAAGTTTGTCATCTTTTTCAGTTTTTTTTTTTTTTTATTAAAAAAAAACCAACCTCTCTCCTTTCACCGTCCATCCTTTGAGGATTAACAATGATTTCTTATTCATCCTTTTGGTATGTCCATAAGACTTAACATGAGGTTTTAATAAGAGTGAAAAATTAAGAGAAAAGAGTAAATTATTCAATTATTAAGAGTTTCTTTGTTTTGGTTTAACAAAGTATTTATTTTGTTCCAATAAACACTTAAATAAAATAAAATTTTGTTTTAAAAATGGGAGAGAAAATAAGAAGAAAAAAAATTGAAGAAAGCTAATATGAAAATCAATGAGTTAAAAATGAAAGAAATTAACTTGTGCTTTTTTCAAAAGATAGAAAAATAAGATTTTTTTTATTTAAATATTTATTTAAACAAAATAAATACTTTTTTTAAGGTTAAAATAAATGAGGGCTCTAACATTAAAAATAAAAAAATAAAAAAAAACACAAAATTTGATGTTACATATCTTGGGAGGGAGTATTTCCACTTTTCCTTATTAACCGACCATATTAATTAAAGTATCATATAAAAAGTAATGGGATCCGTCCCCCTCAACTACGGAAGCAATAATTCTTGAAGCAGTGCAACATATACGGCCGGTCAGAGGTAGTTGACCAGGGATCTATAGGTCGCACCAGGCTCCCACCCTACGGGAATAACATCTCTGGCCACCACTCTTTGGCCTGAAAACTCTGACGTTAATCGGATAGAAAACGGAGGTTGCATTTCCATCCCAGCATTCAGCATCCAAACAGCACCCCATAACTGTTTCATCGGCCACCACTGATCATCATTAGTAGAAGTACTAGTGTTTGAATATGTCTGCTTTAGATCAACACCGGCCAAATCACCATCTCCTCCTTCAAACTCGATCACCACTGCAAAGTAGCAGAGATTCGATCCCTGGTCCACGTGGAAAGCTATGGTCTTCCCTGGATAATCACACGCAGCACTGGCACGTACGCAAACCAATAAAAAGTAATTAATCGAGAAATTAATACATAATATATATTGATATGCTCATAATTAAGGTCATATTGTAAATTAATTAGCTAGGCACGTACCGTGCATATATGATTTGCAAAACTCCCGCAGCTCGGAGTTCGCCGTCCTCGCCGGGAACGGCCATGGCTCCAAAAGCTGTTCCGCTGAGGTCAAAGTGAACTGAATCGGTGAGGCAGGGACCTCCGGGGCAAAAATCTGTTATTGTCACCCTCACTGGTTTCCCAGAACAGGACGGATGGTTTGTACATTTCACCTGGAAGGTAATTAAGAATATTAATACTACACGTTATTCATTAATGAGAATGAAAATTGATGAAACACTTAAATCTTAATGAAATAAGCTATTAGAAGGTTCTAGATATATACCATGTAACAAGCTCCACATTCCTTCCCAAAATTGTAGAGAGAGGGACCAATTGCAGTTACAAAGGAAGAGAAGGGTGCTTTATACACCAGGTCTCCATACCCACACGATCCTCCTGTTCACACCACATTGAAAAGTTGCCATTATAATAGCAAGTTATTATAAATCTCTATTTCAATTAAAAAAAATTTGTTACTTTATAATTTTATTTTTCTCACGTTCTGATCTATCTTTTTTCTTCTGTTAATCCAAGATAGTGTTGATGGAATTCAAAGTCAAGATGTATAGTTTACGTGCTCGCCACTTCACCAAAAGGACACATTCTAATCTTTCTTAGTAGTGCTCAAATTTCATGAGTAATTATGGATCAAATTTTTCCTTCTAAGGGAAAAAGTTATAATAATTATATAAAAGTTTGGAAGTAAATATTTGAATATTGTCAAGTCATTATAAATGTACAAGTCTAAAGTATAATTAAATTTTGTAAAATACATAGGTTAATTGCCCAACACAAAGTGACTATACTCTTTTAATTATTTTTCATCAGATGTAGATTTTTTTGCCAAAAAAAAAAAAAAGAAGAAGAAAAAAACCATTAATATTTATGATGGATGAAGAAAATCTCGAAAATTTAAAAATTAGTAAGCCATGCAATGCAACTCAAAATTGGGTTTACATATATGAGAAGATTTAATACTCAAAAGTAAAGATATATTGTATATAATATATATACCATCGCTTCCGGCTCCATCAGGGCTGCCATACCAGGTTGCCACTGCGGGTGACCAATATTGGGTAGGCATGGCGGATGCGTTCAAATCTTTGGGTCTGAAGCCGTGGCATAAGTTGGAGAAACAACACAAACCAAGCAACGAAGAGATCATGATGAGTAAATGCGACATTTTGCCTTCACACTTCTAATTAAGATGATCACTCTTAATAATTATATTGCTACAAAGCAATTGGATTATATTGATCGTTAATGCAAATTAACCAATTACTAGCTAGTATTTATAGTGCAATATTGGCAAGATGTTATGTCATGTTTGTTAATTATTAGGGTATATACATTAAATTAACACATATACCTTTGTTTAATCAACTTCATTAATTTTTCTTCAATCATCTCTGTTTCAGAATATAAATATCACTTGTCACTGTAAACTTTTAATTCTATTTATGAATTCAAAAAGTAATATACTCCCTTTTCTAGATTTGAATGTCTACGTTTTTAATTAGATTGTCTGTCAATTTCCTAAATTAGTTAAAATATTATTTAAAAATTGATATTATTATATGTAAAATGAACAAAATCAATTCATTTTTTTAAAATTCGTACAAATCAAAATAGGACAGCCAATTCCAATCGGAAAGAATATATATTTTTTCATCTAATTATAGAATGAACATGTAGGCAAATTACCTAAATATTTAAAGTGGAAAAGACATGCTGATAAATAACTTCGAAAATTTAAAGCCCTTAATTAAATATTCACAAAAATTTCATAATACCACAATCTATTAAAAGTAGAATAAGATCAATCATTCTGTTTTTTAATTAAAATGCTTTAATTCTATCAAAAAAAAAAAAATTAAAGACATTGGTTATGGATTTTTTTTTGCCCTTCGATCCATTTGTAATTAAAACCCTGTCTACTCTCGCTTGAAAGAAAATATGGTAAATATTGATATTAACTATTCTCTTAATCATTATTTATAAGTCCTTTTTAATCATGTATTATAAATTATTATTTTTAGTTTATTAAGTATATGACTATCTTTTTTTTCCTAAGCACTATTGCTAAATTGATTAAAATTATAAAAAAATATATTAAAAAAATTACTTTAATTTTGACAAAATTACAATATAAATAGAAATTTTGCATGGCATGGGAAATGAATTTCTCAAAGGGGGATCAGTCCTGAATCCTCCAGTACGGCAATGGAATAAACACTGTCGGCGGCACCAATAAATTAATTAATTAGTATATGGACCCTACGAAATCTAACCTGGAATTTTGGTGTCTCCTATATATGAACAAAAGTTTCCCGTAAAATGTCCAGATGACGGTGGACCGGAGGTTGTTAATGGTCGTTAAGGCTGCCGGAGTTCTCTCCTTCAATGGTCAAAGTTCGGCCGGTTATTTGGAAGCAATATTGATGCTTTATTATATATCATGATTTGATTTGATTAGACTATGGTGGGACGTAAATTTCAAGGGTAATAAAAACATATATATTGACTTATTTGGCTTTACCTAATTGACATCTCTCCTTACATTTTGCCAAAGAAATCGTATGAGTGGGAAATCCTACCCAACGAATCTAATTGTATCTATCTTCATATTTACCGAATAAAAAAAAATTCTTACAAATTTATTATTTTCCCATTAGTAAATATAGATCATTTTAACTAATTTTTCTTTACATTAATTATAAGTTATTGTTGTAGGTTAATTCTTTGGTATTTGAAGATTTTATGTATATATATATCCCCTCTAATAATATATAAATAAATAAATAATTTATATATATATATATATATATATAGTGAAATGATATTCATATTTTTTAAAAGATGATTATCATGTTATTTAGAAAAGAAAAACATAATCTTAATTTTGATAAAATGATGATCAGTGACGAAGGGAGTATTATCTATGCAAGTTTGAGCCCCCAAGTTAGGGGGAATTTGACGGCATAGCATTTTCACGTATATATATTCTGTTTGACCTATATGCACATGTTGTATTGACTCATCTTCTACAACTTTGTTGCAAAAGCTCCCTACTCATCTTTTTCAACATTGTTTCGCTCCTTTTTTCTTTCCAAACACCTAAAACTTTGTAGGATGGAATGTAAACGTAGAAGACAATGATAAGGAAGAAGATTAACAAAGAAGAGGGATAGGATAAGAGTGGAGAAGATTGTACATCTATATCTTTTCTTTTTCTTTACATTTATTGTGATTTTTTTTTTGAGAAAATAAATCTATTATTTTTGGATGGTGACAATATAAAAAAACATGTACATTAATTAAATAGTTATTTATTTGGAAGAGTAGTATTTATAGTCCATCATCTATTCATAGATATTGTTCTTTTCATCTATTAAAATTTTATTTTTGAGTTTTTATCCTTCATAAAATTTTTTTGTGCAATCAGTCCTTCATGATCAGAAACTAAGTTTAATGAATTTTTTCTCTCACCAAAAAGGGAATTTTTATCAACCTAAAATATAATTCATTTGACCTATTTTTAATCTATCCAGATAAAAATATTCCTAGACAATTCCAAATGCCCAAAAGGATGGGTTATAAGTGAGAAAATGGGTAAGTTTAAGTGAGTAAAGTGGGTTATATTATAAGTGACAAAAATATCCCTTTTCAATGAGAGAAAAAACTCATAAAACTAAATTTCAAATAAAAAAGGATTGATTGCACAAAAGAAAATTGTGGAAGGATCAAAAATTTCAAAATAAAATTTTAAGGATGAAAATAGTTATCTATAAATAGTTGATGAATCAAAAATATTATTCTTTCTTATTTATTTATATTAAATGTGAGATTATTATTGAATTATAAGAAAGAGATTAATAAAATTTAAATAAATATGTATTTTTTTAAAAAAATCAAATATTAATTCTTAAGCGTGGGTACCTATTCCAATTAAGTAAGAGCTTTAGCCGTGTTCAATTCAAATTGCATGTACTTTGATATTTTATTAACACTGGAGAGTCCACTGGGGTGGACAAAAGCTTAAGATCTAATTCAAAATAAAGAAAGTAAAATTTAAATATATTTAATTGAATTTGTTAAATTCATTCAAACTTATTAAACGATTGTAATATATTTAAGATGTTCAATGGTTCAATTTCAAATAATAATCACCAAGAAAACGAAGAGAGAAGAAAAGATTCCTTTATATATTATATTCTTTACGATAACGAGCATTTCCATTCTCCAACCAGCAGAAAAAAAAATGCATGCGGAGTTTGCTAAATTTCGTCATGGGCTCTTCACGGGCTTTTGCATCGAAAAACTTCTCATTTAACCCAGATTTGTATATGAACTCTCTGGCCCATTCACTTACCAAGGCCCAATTTTACTTGAACGGGTCTGTTTCTACCAAAATAAATTTCAAGTCGAGCCCATGAGGAGAATAAGGAATTAATGCTTATTCACACCACACGTAATTAATGACTCTCCATTATTATAAATATAAAACTTTAATTATACAGTTGGATTAAATGCTAAACTAATATATTTTGTAAGAAAAAAAAGTACTGCTACAATACGTTGATCGAGTGGTATGCGTCCACGTGGACATGACAGACCATGCTTGTGTTGACCAGCTAAGTTAAATTCACGGTTTCCACCGCCCTTTTCCTGCCCCGAAAAACCAACCACCTTGAATTTTCTCAGTTTGCGGTTTGAATTTGTGTGATTCTGTAAGTTGTGGTCATGGCCATGGAGCTTTTGAGGGGTGAAACTACTTTGTATAATGGCAGGATAACGTCGTTTGTTCTCTTTTCTTGTATCATGGCTGCCATGGGAGGCGCCCTCTTCGGCTACGACATTGGAATTTCAGGTTTTCCTCTCATCGTTCAATATCTAATCATATTTCTTTCCTGTTCTTGAATAGATATATTTTTTAGACTACCTTTTAAGTTACTACAGCAGAATCTAGATGGGTTTTAATGGGGGGTGCTTTCTTCCCGCTATTTTTGGTTTCTGGCTAGAAAAAAAGAGGAGCTGATCCCATTTGATAAACCTAGACTGAAGTTTATGAATGCTAATGAAGGTGGGGTGAGCGCTATGGAGTCCTTTCTGAAGAAATTCTTTCCTGGGGTGTATGCTGAAATGGAGGAAGACAAAGGGGTCAGCAACTATTGCAAATTTAACAGCCAACTATTCACCTCCTCATTATATGTAGCAGGCCTAATTGCTTCATTCTTTGCCTCAACATTCACCAGGGACTTTGGACGAAAGGCATCAATCCTTATTGGAGGAGTTGCATTTTTCTTAGGTGCAATCTTAGGGGGTGCAGCTCTTAATGTGTACATGCTGATTCTTGGTCGCCTTCTGCTTGGAATTGGGATTGGCTTTGGAAACCAGGTAATCATAAAAAAAAAAATAATAATAAAAAAAGAATGATGCTTAAAAATATACTCAGGGGATCATGAATGCTGATCCATCTTTTACTAATCTATAGCTATACTTCCTGGTTGTTTGTAGTCAGTACCATTGTATCTATCAGAAATGGCACCCCCAAGATACAGAGGAGCAATCAACAATGGTTTCCAATTTAGTGTTAGTCTTGGTGTTTTATCAGCCACTCTTGTCAACTATGGAACTGAAAATATTAGTGAAGGATGGGGATGGAGAATCTCATTAGGCATGGCTGCTGTCCCATCTGTAATTCTGATTTTTGGTGCATTATTCCTCCCAGAAACACCCAACAGCCTACTTCAGCGCACTGATGACTATGAAAAAGCCAAGCAGACGCTGCAGAAACTTTGAGGCACTGATGATGTTCAGTCAGAATTTGATGATTTAATAAGGGCTAGTGATTCTGCCAAAAATATCAAACACCCTTTTAAGAGAATCTTGCAAAGAGAATACCTTCCACAACTTGTCATGTCAATCCTAATTCCATTCTTTCAACAGGTTACTGGGATCAATGTGATTGCCTTCTATGCTCCAATACTCTTCAGGATGATAGGCTTGGGGGAAAGTTCATCACTCTTGTCAGCAGTTGTGACTGGAATTGTGGGGATGTTTGCCACTTTCACATCTGTTTTGATAGTTGACAAACTTGGAAGAAGATTTCTTTTCACAATAGGAGGGATCCAAATGTTCATTTCCCAGATAATAATTGGAACAATATTGGAACTTAAGCTGGGGGATCATGGAGTAGTGAGCAGGGGATATGCATTTGCCATACCGTTCTTGATTTGCCTGTACGTTGCTGCTTATGGATTGTCTTGGGGTCCTTTAGGTTGGTTGGTTCCCAGTGAGATATTTCCCCTGGAGATGAGGACAGCAGGGCAAAGTATTACTGTTGCAGTTAATTTCCTATTCACTTTCATTGTTGCTCAATCATTTCTAGCCATGCTGTGCCATTTCAGAGCTGGGATTTTCTTCTTCTTTGGACGATGGGTGGCGGTGATGACCGTATTCGTTTACGCCTTGTTGCCGGAGACTAAAAACGTGCCAATTGAACAGATGAAAGGGATATGGAAGAATCACTGGTTTTGGGGTAGAATGGTGGCTTCAGACAACAGATCGAGTCAGATGGAAGAATCTTTGCTGAGAGTATAATATGATTCATAAATTATTGTTGAATTTCTCTCGTAAAATATCGACTGAGTTAACTTTATATATTCTCATGATAGTTAGTTATTGTTGCTATATTATTTTCCGTTGAATTGGATTGAGTGAATATATAAATATATGATTAATTCATTGTATTGCCTTTTGTCTTTTTTTTTTTTAAAGTTGAATTTATAAAATCACTTGATTTTTAATTTTTTTTAATCAAAATAAATAATTCATATGTATTACCTCCACTATAAATAATAATTATTATTCATAGGTCTCGTGGGGTTCCTCATTTATTTAGTATTATTCATTTAAATTATAAATTTTGACAACACTTGCTTGGTCTTAAATTTTGTAAGTCAACTGCTTGAACCAAAAAGTCAAAATAGGAGATGACCAAAAAGATATGGCAAGAAATAAAATATTACCATATTAAAAATAATGTTATTGGTTTACAAATTCATGTGATTTTTATTTTGAAAATAGAAGTAAATAATTGATTTTAATAATTAAATGTATATTTTCTTATCTAAAATTATTATATAAATAATATCTTTACTTAAAAAAGATTATATTTTACTAATTAAATTATGAACAAAATTAAACATTTGATTTTAATTTGAAAGATTATTCATTTCCACATTGGTTTACCTTAACTGCAAATGCTTGTATGGAAAGGTACCATTGTACTCTTTCTTTCCATTTTACCATTATTATTTTTTATATCAATATTTGAGTTATTTAACTAATATGATCCAACAATAAAAGCAAAAAATTATAAGTAAAATATCCTTATTAATTTGTCATTTTAAAAGAATTTTCTAAAATAGAGCAAAGACAAAGAAATCCATATAATTCAAGAATCTTGGAACCAATAATTGGGGGATATAATTATAAATAATATATGTACTATGATTGAGGATGGATATCAGCCAGTGCACAAAATCTCCTATTACCTTATTCATTGCATCAGCATTAGTTTTTTCGAAGTCAATACATTGAACAGAGTGGAAGTTTTATCAGATAGCTAAAAGATTCTTAACATTAGTCCAATCCAAACAGCTGATTTCAAGCTGTCGAGTTGGACTTGTTGATTTGTTTGTTTGTGTGTCTCTCCCTCCCCCGGTCTTGTGTTGACTCCTTCGTCAAAACTTTCCCCAGTCTCAGCGAAGAGAACTGGTGCACTGCCCAGCACTAAGGTCCGGAAATCTTGGAAGGAGAAGAACACGACGCCATGGCTGTAGGTTTGGCTGTCCAAACTGAAGAAGGGAAGATTTACCATGGCAGGGTGACATCATTTGTGGTCTTATCTTGTATGATGGCTACTATGGGAGGAATCATTTTTGGCTATGATATTGGAATATCAGGTTTATATATTTATAAATTTTATACAACTTTTCTTTTCATTTTTTTGTGAAAGATCTAATCTTTAACCTGTGTTTCTTGTTCTGAAGGTGGGGTGACTTCTATGGAGCCATTTCTGGAAAGATTCTTCCCAGATGTTTACGTTAAAATGACAAAGGATGCAAGGATTAGCAACTACTGCAAATTTGACAATCATTTGTTGACTTCCTTCACTTCCTCTCTCTATGTTGCTGGCCTTTTCGCTTCTTTCTTTGCATCCTCTGTAAATCAAGCCTATGGCAGAAAGCCCACTATCCTTTTCGGTGGAGCTTCTTTCCTTGCCGGTGCTGCCCTTGGTGGTGCAGCCGTTAATGTTTATATGTTAATTTTCGGCAGAGTCTTGCTTGGAGTAGGCGTCGGTTTCGCAATCCAGGTGATGCCTAATGAAAATTTCAAATAAATGATCACTTCAACTGGTAACTGAACACAGAAAAAACTCAACTTTGTGCAATTTCTGGATTTGCTTAAGCCGACATTTTTGTGTGTTTTATCAGGCAGTTCCTCTGTATCTCTCAGAAATGGCACCGCCCACATACAGAGGAGCAATCAACAACAGCTTTCAACTAACCATTGGAATTGGGATATTAATAGCAAACCTTATAAACTATGGCACTGAGAAGATAAAAGGTGGCTGGGGATGGAGAGTTTCACTGGCTCTGGCGGCAGTCCCTGCATCAATTCTAACTTTTGGTGCAATTTTCCTCCCAGAAACACCAAACAGTTTGATTCAGCTCAGCAATGCCAACCACGAAGACCATCAAAAGGCTAAGCAGATGCTGCAGAGGGTCAGAGGCACAGAAGATGTTAATGCAGAACTTGCTGATATCATAAAAGCTAGCAATGTTTCCAAAACCATCAAGAATCCATTCAAGAACATCTTACAGAGGAAATACAGGCCTCAACTTGTGATGTCAATTGCAATTCCCTTCTTTCAACAAGTAACTGGGATCAATGTGATTGCATTTTATGCCCCGGTACTCTTTCGAACAATTGGATTGGGAGTAAGTGCATCTCTCATGTCTGCAGTAGTCACAGGGGCTGTGGGAATTTGCACCACATTTCTATCAATGTTGATTGTGGATAAAGTTGGAAGGAGGGCTCTGCTGATACAAGGGGGATTTTGTATGCTGGCAATGCAAATTGTAATTGGAACCATTATAGGGGTTAAGCTGGGAGATCATGGTGGAGTATCCAAAGGATATGCCCTTACTGTTTTGTTGCTAATCTGCACTTATGTTGCTGGTTTTGGTCTATCTTGGGGACCATTGGGATGGTTAATTCCCAGTGAAATTTTCCCCATGGAGATTCGTTCGGCAGGGCAAAGTATTACAGTAGCAGTGAACTTTTTGTTTACTTTTCTTGTTGGCCAGTTGTTCTTGACAATGTTGTGCCATTTCAAATATGGTCTGTTCTTCTTCTTTGGAGGGTGGGTTGCACTGATGACCGGGTTTGTTTACCTGCTATTGCCGGAGACCAAGAATGTGCCGATTGAACAAATGGAGTTGGTTTGGAAGAAGCACTGGTTTTGGAACAAGATTGTGCAAGCTGATGATGACAATCTGGGAATCACCAATGAGGTGTAGGTTTATGGGATTGTCTATATTAGGGAGTATTATTACGAGACACAGTCTAAGCAGCAAGCACAGTGGAATTTTATAAATATTCAAATCTTATTTACAAGTGCAAAACCCTGTTCAGATTGATTAATTCCTTTTTAATTTTCTTTCAGGGTTAATTGGATTGAGTTTGAACAAAAATTTTAAAACGAGTTGAAACTTTCTAAGATGAAATTGACTATTAATTGAGTCTTGCAATGCAATTCTCATAGACTAAACTAATCTCGATTTGACAATTTGCAAGCTTGCTGAACAATCTTTCCATAAGAGACGCAGATAAATAAACAGGTTCAAACTTCAAATTTCAGCAAAGGGCACGCCAGAAAAATGAAGATCAGATTCAGAATCAAGAAGGCTAAGAAAACAGATCATGAAGAGGCATCACCACCATTATCTGCTCAAAGAGTAGCTTCAATTGATGACCTTGATGACCTTTTAATCGAAATCCTACTTCGTTTGCCCATGAAATCACTCCTTCGTTTCAGAACCGTGACCAAACCCTGGCTCTCCATCATTTCCACTCCTCAATTTGCCCTTCGCCGGAACCCTAATCCGAACGCTGCAGTAGGCCTATTCCTGAACAGTAAGACTTTCGCCCTCAGCTCCAAATTCGAGTATATCCCTTTGAGTGCCCATAACCCACCCACCCCACGCTTTGAGAAACTGGGTTTTACCATGGAAGCACGTTGCATTGATATTATACAATCTTGCAACGGTTTATGGATCTGTAAAAGTTTTCCGATTGAACCCATATCTAAAAAGTAGATACCATATCTTCAACCCCACCACAAAACAGCTCACCACACTTCCAGAGCCAAGTCGTGGATCTGGTCCTTATAAGGATATACTTTCGGATCTCCTTTACACTGCTTCTTACGTTATTAAAATATCTTTATAATTTTAAAAATTAGTTTTTTCTAAAAACAATTTATTTTTTATTCTTCTCTAGATATAACTTCCGCGACCGTCAAACACTGGTTTTGTCAGAATGGCGGGAGTTCTGTCCTTGTTTTCTTATAGCCGTCACTCACCTACGAAATATGGGACCCAAATGACTTAAAAACCATGAAAATCTATTCTCTGCTGGACAAAAGCATCTCTATTTTTAGCAAGTCAGGAACCCGCCTCCAACCCAGAACGATAACTTCGACATCACTTCCCAAAGACCTTGAATCCGTTCACCCCATCCATTCGAACCCCTTTTTTACTCTTCTTTCGCTCTGCAAAACTTTTTCTTCACTCAAAAAAATCCATTCCCTTCTCATAATTCATGGGCGATCCCATGATGTTTTATTCAGAACTAAGTTAATTAGTTTTTATGGTCTCTTTGGCCATGTTAACACAGCTCGCTTACTGTTTGATGAAATAGTTGACCCAAATTCTTTTTCTTGTAAAGCTATGATTAGATGGTACTTTATGAATGAATTTTACAAGGAGATTATTGAGTTCTATAATTATGTGAAAAAGAGTGTGAAATTAGTTGATAATGCTGTGTTCTCCATAGTGTTGAAGGCATGTAGTGAGTTGCACGATGTTGACCAAGGGAGGAAATTGCATGGTCTGATTGTCAGAGTTGGGAATCCTGATAGTTTTGTGTTGACTGGGATTGTGGATATGTATGCTAAGTGTGGGGAGGTGGAGGCTTCGCGTGAAGTGTTTGAGGGAATTGTAGATAAGGATGTGGTTTGCTGGACTTCGATGATTGCAGGATATGTGCAGAACGGTCATCCGGAAGAAGGGTTAATTTTGTTTAATAGGATGAGGGATGGATGTGTTGGAGGAAATGTATATACCTTTGGATGCATAGTGACTGCTTGTGCCAAATTAGGGGCTATGCATCAAGGGAAATGGGTTCATGGTTATGTTATTAAGATGGGCATTGAGTCCAATCCCTACTTGGTTACTTCCCTTATGAACATGTATATAATGTGTGGGGATATCTTGGATGCTCATTCAATTTTTTGTCAGTCTCCTGCAATTGATGTAGTTTCATTGACAGCTATGATTGTTGGTTATGCTCAGAATGGTTACCAATATGAAGCACTGAAGTTGTTTATAGACAATGAATTGGAAGGCCTTTTACTCAATTCAGTTATCATTGCAAGCATTGTTTCAGCATGCACTCAGTTGGATGTTTTGAAGTTGGGTGCATCAGTTCACAGCCTTGTGATTAAACTTCGATTAGATGATGCTACTGTGGTGCATGCTCTCATGCATATGTATGGGAAATGTGGTATGATTGGAGACGCCTGTTACCTATTTCACACTCTTTCAAATAAGAATGTGATTGCGTGGAATTCAATTATATCTGGGTATTGTTCAAATGGCTTAGCATGTGAGGCTCTAAACTTGTTTTATCAGATGAGATGTCAATATTTGCAGCCTGATGCATTTACAGTGGTAATGGTCCTTTCAGCTTGTGCTTCCTATGGATCCTTGCAGGTTGGCTTCTATCTTCATGGTTACTCTATTAAAGAAGGCCTGTTATCGTCCACCTTTGTTCGCACTGCTCTTTTAAATTTTTATGCCAAGTGTGGTGATGCAAAATCAGCTCGTACAGTTTTTGATTTGATGGTACGGAAGAACACAGTTACATGGAGAGCTATGATCAGTGGTTATCGAATGCAAGGGGACTGTAACAATTCCTTGTCACTTTTGGATCGTCTGGTAAAAGAAAGCATGGAACCTGATGACATAGTCTTCACTGCAATATTATCTGCTTGCAGCCACACTGGTATGATCAATGAGGGGTGGAAGTATTTTGCTGAAATGAGTCGAGAATACAAATTTGTTCCCAGCATGATGCATTATGCCTGCATGGTTGACCTATTGGCTCGGGCAGGCAGGCTAGAGGAGGCTTTAGATTTCATCAATAAAATGCCAATTCAACCAGACATTTCTCTCTTTCGGGCTTTTCTACATGGATGCAGCATCTACTCGAGATTTGATTTGGGGGAGGTGGGAGTCAAGAAAATGCTTGAGTTACACCCTCACGATGCTTGTTACTATGTGCTCATGTCAAATTTGTATGCTTCTAATGAAAGATGGGATCAGTCTGGCAATGTGAGACACCTGATGACAGAAAAGGGTTGCAGGGAAACTTCTGGACTTAGCTACGTAACTGTGGATTTTGAGAGTGAGTTGCATTCTCAGAGGGCAGCTGCTTCATAGTTATATTTAACTTGTGTAAATAATTAAATTCTAAATTCGATTAATAAATTCAATCATTTAGTGGTTTTGGTGTACGATTACTGCTAATATCCTTTGATTTATTTATTTAATTATTAAATGCTACATGCATGTAATGCTATTTTTACTTTATAATTTTTTACTTAAATTTTATTATTTTATAAATTTATTACAATTCCAATTCCATAATTGGCATGTAGAAATTTTCAAAGGGAAGCAAAACTAAGATTTCCTTTATATATTATTAAACAGTCACGTAAGCAACAAATGTCTCTAAATTCGAGATTTAGTCTCTAGATATCAGTTTTAAAAAAATAATAATAAAATATAATTATATTTTTCCTCCACTCTTTTTTTCTCTTCTCATAAGAACAAGAAAACGGGCTACAGGGAAAGAGTCGTTAAGTATAGAAGACCGTTTGGACCTAGAAATGCTCCGGCATGTTAATTCCGAACGAGTTAACTGAAAGTGAGAAACTTTTGTATTGTGCTTGTAATATTTTGATTCAAGATCATTATAAACTTCTTCCCTTCACAACTGGGATAAGTTTTCTTCGTGGCCCCTTATTGTGAAGCTAAGATTAACCTTTAAAATTTTGACATTTTTCTCTTTCTATTATTTCAGACATTCCAACAGAGTGAAGACAGAATGAACCAGTTTGAACTTGACGATTTGGTGGTTGTTCCTTACATGAATTTGTGTTTGTGTTGACACATCATTATCCCAAATTGCAGATGGATGCAGGTGAAAAGTATAATAGGAAACTGGAAGCTGAGCTTTATACTCTATACAGGTTAAAGATTGAATCTGCTTCTTATAGAAACCTGTCATGCCATTTCCTGTGGTTTTCATGAAAACCTTACTTGTAAATTCCTTCTATCTGCAGTTGATTTGTGTAATTCTGGGTAATCTTTGGACATCTAAGTAAGCTTTAGTATCTGATGTGCTAATGATTCTTGAACTAGCTTAAATTTGGTTTAGGCACTCCAGAATGAGATCAAGAATATATAGAACTATTACTGAAGCAGAATAAACTGTCTTTTTAGGTGCGTGTTGCTGCAGTAATTAAACATTTTCTAATAGACTATAATTTCTGATCCCAACTTCTGCCTATTTACTAATATTGTGATATGAACGGTTTCAGACCCGTTTGAAGGGCACTCGCCACTATATATCGCTGCCATTGGTAGATTACTATAAGACAAAGAAAATAATTTGAACTTTTGTATATATATATAATTTTGTTTCTGAAAAAAAAAAACTACAAATTACAATAATGGGCCTCTGCGATCGTGTACAATAAGTAGCAAGAACTTCTGATTCAAAGGAAGATGGAAAGAATTCCCGCTAATATAAGTCATAAAATTCTGATTCAGAAGGAAGATTGAAAGAATTCTGCCTGCTGCCCTGTTCTTGGAAAGGTTCGTAATTCTTGCAATCCTTACTGGGTTGATCGTCCGATGTTGTCGCAAACATTTCTCGGCATAAAATCCATGGCTTCGTCGGAACGGTTGCTTCTTGAGCTGCTTCTTGAGATAGCAGATACATTCCGAATCTTGAGAGTTTCAGATTGTTAACAATGAAAGAATGATCCAGCAACATCTCTGCAGTCCATCTATTGTTATGATCTTTGTCCAAACACCTCGTCAAGAAATCTTTTCCATCTTCTGATAAATTTTCTGGAAACTCAGGACTTTCGTACACAATCCGTCGAAATAAATCTTTTCCACTCCCGTTCCTATTCCACAGAGGTCTTCCTGTCATCATCTCCGCCACTGTACATCCAAGAGCCCAGATATCCCCTGCTTTTTCTTGCAAACCGAGTGTCACCAGTTCTGGAGATTCATACATTGGAGTGCCACGTCTCGTACAGTGGCAATCCCATATCTTTCTTGACAACCCAAAATCAGCAATCTTGAGAAGGCCAATGTCGCTCAATTCTTGAAAAGGAAAAACCAGAATATTTGAGGGCTTAATATCGCAGTGAACGATTTCTTTTTCGTGAAGGGTAACCAGTCCTTTCAGCAACATGAATGCATAACACGCCGCAGTGGATTCAGACATGTTTCCTTTGGAATTCTTGATGATCTTGTCGAAAGAACCTAAGCAAGCATACTCCATCATGAGATTGTGAACCATTTTTCCGTTTTCCAAGCTCACATCATTCCCGAGCCCCTGGATTATGTACGGGCAGCCTCTGAGTTCTTGAAGCAAATTTATCTCATCTTGAAGAGCAGAGATTAGCGAAGGATCAGAATCCGCGCTTTTCACAGCTATCAGTGAATCAATGAAGTAGAAGTTTTCTTCGTTTTCAAGAAGTTCTGCCAAATAAACAGAGCCAAACCCCCCCGAGCCGAGGAGACGCACTTTCTTGAAGGCCTTGGCTTCCATATTCTGCATGAGATTGAGGGAGAGGAATTGGAATAATAATAGATCAATTAACGAAAACGATGGAAGATGAAAATATATATACATAGCTGCGGGAACAACTTCCTAATTCTGTGAGGATTCGGAAACAACTTCCTAATTCTGTAACGATTCGGAAGATTGTTTTTTTCAGTCATTATTTTACTCTTTTTTTTTTAAAGGCAATTTAATTCCATAGCTTTTTTTTTTTTTTTTATCATGTAGGTCCATATTTTTTTTTAATCTTTTAACTTTTTAAACTTAAATTCATTATATGTTTTATTTTAAAATGTTATCTAATAATATACTATTATTATTTTATTCACTTGTTCAATGGAATTTATTTAATTTAATTTCATATAAATGATATTTAAAGAAATATTTCATTTTGAATTATCCTTTAATGCATAACAAAACTAAAACTAAAAATGTTACTGAAAAAAAATTTTTCATCATGTCATTCACTGCCCATCCAAATTATCAATTTTATTTTGAGATGATAATTAGAGAAAATTTTAGGGG
>JAOXNR010000022.1:1209922-1237460 GCA_028571225.1 Parsonsia alboflavescens
TATTTTAGGAAGAAAATAATATCAAACTACAATAATTCATATGTTAGTTAAAAAATAATCAAATCAAAGAGACAGAAATTATTTATTAGTCATGCATTTATATTAGTTTAAATTTTATACAATACTTAAAAATATTAGTAAACTAATATAATATATATATGTATATATATATTTATATATCTATATAAAATAAAGAAATTCAAATTTATAAGGGAGGAAAGTAAGAAGAATAGAAAGAGGAAAGGAAAATGGAAATAACTAGAAATTATCATATAAGTAAAATAACAAATATAATTACATATAAATTATTGATTTGGTTTGGTTTGAAGGTATAAAATTAGTAACCAAATTCAGTTTAAAATTTTCTCAATCCAAAACCAAATCAATCCAGATCAAAAACACTAAATTCGATTTGATCTGTTGGATTGATTTTAAGACATTTTTGAACACCCCTATGGCTTACAGAGAAAATCTTTTCATAATATATACATAGGTAAATCTGAAAATGAAGATGGAAACAGCGAAGATGAAGAAAACGACCCAAGAGGGCACCTCCTCTCTCTCGGTACCTCAGGCTCAGAAATTAGCCTCACTCGATGACCTCTTAATTGAAATCCTCTCACGTTCGCCCTTGAAATCAATCGTTCGATTCAAATTTGTCTCCAAACACTGGCTCTCTCTCATCACCTGGCCTCAATTCGTTCTCCACTGCCTCCCCAATCCCAATCCTGCAGTTGGCTTAGTCCTGCCCTCTTAAAAAAATTGTTTCGATTACGTTCCCTTTGATGCCCATAATCCAAAACCCCACCCTTCATAACCCTAATCGAGAATCGATCTGGTGTTCGCATTCTCCACTCCTGCAATGGCTTATGGCTCTGCTGTTGTCCCGCAACCCCCGAATCTAAAGGCGAAAAATACTTTTTGTACAATCCTACAACAAATCCATTGACCAGATTTCCGAAGCCAAGTAGTGGACGTAGTCTACTTCAAGTCCGTCGTGGACTAACCTTGTGTTTTGATCCTGTCAGATCTCCTCACTACAGAGTTGTTTGTGTTCGTGACTTTAGGCGTCCTAATTATACTTATCAGATCGAAATTTACTCATCTGAGACTTGTAAATGGAGGGTTTCCGGCGAGTCCTTCACAGATGATCTGGACACCAGGTTCGAGAAGGGGGTCTACAGGAATGGCAGAGTCCATTGGATCAGTGGGCTTGGAACAAAGAGTTCTCTCTGCTTCAATGTTGATGAGGAAAGTCTCGGATTAATGCCAATGCCACCCTTTCCTGATGAGTGGATTTCAGAATATAACACAAATTACTTTGATGAATCTTGTGATCATCTCCACATGATTGATATCTACGGTCCTAAGATTGAGTTCGATGTGGATGAACTTGAAGAGAGATTACTCCGAGTGGTTTGTCAAGTATCATGTTGACCTTTCCGAGGTTGCTACTGAATTTCCTGGGTTACTTCGGCAATCTTATGACGACATCAATTGCTATTCAATCTCGATTTATTCTGTTATAAGGGTGAAAAAGAAGAGGATGCATTTTTGATTTTGCGAATTCCTGGGAAGGCCATCCGTTACAATCTGGTTAGCAAAACTTTCGAGAAGCTCTGCGGTTTTGAAGATGGTGATAAAGAGGACTATTTAGGATTCTATGACTCCAGAGTGTATCCGCACATTGAGACTCTTTGTTTTGTTTGACGCTATTTTCTTCATCACCTGTTTCTTGTTTTTTTAGTATTATTACTCTGATTTATAATTAATGCTTTCTCCTTTGTAATTAGATGTTCATATTTGATATTTTATAAAATATCTTCCAAATTCTTGAATGATGGACTTGCCGCTTTTCTCCCTAAACTTGTCTCAAATATCCATAGGGGTTTTACCAGCCAGATTCATTAGAAATTTAACTCGAGAATTAAATGTTACTCTTTTAACTCTGTCATACTCAATGATGAGTTTTTTTTGGCCTTGTTTACATCATTGTGCTCCAATAATGGCATGTAAGTCAATGTTCAAATCTTAAGTTTCTAATTGTCCAAAACAAGTAGACTGGCTTTGCTTTGTCTGTTTAGAGGAAAATCCGTTGATGGCTATATATCCAGCAGTAATGTTGGACTGCTCCAAGCCAGCAGAAAACTGGGAACACCTCCCTTATTTAGCTAGCCGCTGGTCTTCAACTTCAACATTTTTACTTATTTATCCTTCAAGCCTGCAAGCCTTTAGGAGGGAATTCAAAATGGCTGCCGGGTTCGTGATTCCTAATGGTAATCAGCAATACAACGGGAGGGTCACATGGTTTGTGGTGCTATCATCTATGATTGCAGCAACTGGTGGAATTATCTTTGGTTATGATATTGGAATATCAGGTTATTTTTGGTCACTTTTCTGGCTTAAGGACATCAATCATATTCATAATTGTCCAAATTATTTTGCAGATGTTACTTATGTAGTATTTATCCTTTTCTAGTAAGAAAGTATTGATTGCAGGAATTTGTTACTTAGGTGGAGTAACTTCTATGCAGTCATTTTTGAAGAAGTTCTTCCCTGAAGTCTATAATCAAATGAGAGAAGATTCCAAGATAAGCAACTATTGTAAATTTGACAGCCAATTGCTTACCTCCTTCACCTCCTTACTCTATGTTGCTGGCCTTATCTCTTCCTTCTTTGCTTCATCAGTCACTAGAACCTTCGGTCGTAAGCCAACTATCCTGATTGGTGGGGTGGCATTTCTCGTTGGTGCAGCTCTTGTTGGTGCAGCTTACAATCTGTACATGCTAATATTTGGTCGAGTTTTACTTGGGGTTGGAGTTGGCTTTGCCAATCAGGTAATATCTTGGTTCAGTTCAGCTAATGAACTTGTAATTTCTTTGAAAGGACCAAGCAGGCAAAGAGTGTGTAGCTCTGGTTTCTTGTAGTATAGCCTTGCTCAATTCTCGTGGTTTCTGGTTTCTAACATTTGACAAGAAGTCAAGCCATAATTTTAATATTCTTTTGTGCAGGCTGTTCCTTTGTATCTATCAGAGATGGCACCACCCAAATACAGAGGAGCTTTTAACATTGGTTTCCAGTTCTGCGTAGGCCTGGGTGTTTTATCAGCTAACCTCATCAACTATGGCACTGAAAAGATCAAAGGTGGTTGGGGATGGAGAATCTCAATGGCAATGGCTGCTGCTCCTGCCTCAATTCTCACTCTGGGGGGCCTTTTTCTTCCAGAGACACCCAACAGCCTCATTCAACGCCTCAATGATCATGGAAAGGCCATGGAGATGCTGCAAAGAGTCCGAGGTACTACTGATGTCCAAGCAGAACTTGATGATCTCATTAAAGCCAGTGAGTTATCGAAGACTGTTAAACGTCCATTCAAGAACCTGATGGAGAGAAAATACAGGCCTCAATTGGTGATGTCAGTAGCAATACCATTCCTCCAGCAGGTGACTGGAATCAATGTCATCTCATTCTATGCTCCAGTACTTTTTCTAACCATTGGCTTAGGTGAGAGTGCATCACTCATGTCTGCAGTGGTTACAGGGCTAGTGGGCACAAGCACAACCTTCTTAGCATTGTTGATTGTGGACAAACTTGGTCGGAGAATGTTATTCCAAATTGGGGGAATCCAGATGTTTGTTTCACAAATGTTGATCGGAGGAATAATGGCAGTGAATCTAGGGGATCATGGAAGGATGAGTAAAGGTTATGGGATTTTAGTGCTCATATTAGTCGGCATTTATGTTGCTGGTTTTGGTCTATCGTGGGGTCCTTTAGGCTGGTTAGTTACAAGTGAAATATTTCCTCTGGAAATAAGGTCTGCAGCACAGAGTATTACAGTAGCAGTTGGTTTTCTCTTCACTTTCCTTGTTGGGCAGACATTCCTAGCAATGCTCTGCCATTTCAAGGCCGGGATTTTCTTCTTTTTTGGAGGATGGGTTGCAGTGATGACCATATTTGTCCATCTGTTACTGCCGGAAACCAAGAATGTGCCAATTGAAAAGATGCACCAAATCTGGAGGGAGCATTGGTTTTGGAAGAAAATTGTTGACAATGGTCGAGAAATTCATAATAGAAAGATTGAAGAACAGGCATAATCAGTTTCATACCAGAACACTATTATTATGTAACTGGAACCCACACGTGAGACAAGCCACGGTAATACACTTCTATATTTTGGATTCTGAGATAGCAGATACTGTGATGTTAGACATTGGAAAGCCTCCTTTACCTATTCACCTGGATGCATCTATCTATGATACAAACATGAATGGCATTACCAATCACTACAATTATCATTGCTTTTGACTTTTAAGTACCACATTTTAAGGTAAAGATGGAATGCTCTACCCAATCCGTGCTCAAATTCTTTCACGAATCTGTTAGATCAACAATCTCGCCTTTCCACAGCAATGTGACTCCCTGGTTGGGAGCTTTCACTTTGAACAGGACTCAATTGTTGAAAGGAAAGGCCTGTGTAATACTTGCATATTCTTATTGGCATAAACTTGTTTGGATATCATTTAGCTTTTCTTACGAAGTCGAGTCAATAGAATTATTGGGTGCATTTAGGAAAGACACTGAAAATTAAAAAAAATATATTTTTTTTCTCCACTTCTCTTTTTTTTTTTTTCTCGCCAACAGTGGAATGACAAGTGTCTTAGACTATAGGTCTAAGATTGTCGAAATGCATTCAAATTACCTCGATAAAAAAAACTAAAAAGAAAGAAAGAAAAAAAAACTGAATCATTGACATGGCTGCATATGCAATTTACATTTGCTTTTCACGTCGATACAATTTCCTCTGATGCTTGTCGTCGTCTTCATCAGTATTGCTATTATTTGTTTTCTCATCCTAGAAAGATTCTACATTCTGAGTTTAACAAATGTCATCAATGGAAAATATAATGAATTATTAAAGGTATTATGATCTTTAAATACTTTTAAAAATTTTTCAAAACATTCTCATCCAAATAGGATTTTAACTCTTATAAAAACTCACTTTTTAATTCTTTTTTTGCTTTTAGTTTTAATACTATAAAAATTTAATGAATGTGTATAATAAGTTAGTATCTTAATTACATGTATGGGTTGACATGTAAATTTTAAAAAATAAACATCTAATTTCATATATTAAGAAATAAAAATTTCATATTTAGTAAAAATTAAATATTCAATTCAACCAATATATGTTTTATATAACTGAAAAACACACAATTAATCCACAAAAAAGGCAGAAGAAGAAAACTGGTGAACATGTGAACATAAACCATCTATTTAAGATTTACATTCTAAAGATTACCCAATTTGTAATAAAAGCTTCTGAATTTTTTATATAAAATTTTGTAATGAAAAACTAATTTCATAAATGAACAGAATTGATAGAATATTTTACTGAAATTTATTTTAAAATAAAAATTCATAATTATTAGTATCTATAGGTTGAAAAAAAATGATGATAAGTTTATAGATAAACCCGTAGAACGAGACTACTATCCGTTTTGGACTTTTTTAGGTTCGGAAAACGACTGTGGGCAGAAGTGCTACATGGAAATTCAAACAGCGGAAGAGGCGTAGGACCGTTATGTCCGTTGGAAGAGTCCAGAACGGGGAATCCGGTAAATCCAATTTAAAATTACTAGTCTTATTCCCTATTGGGTTCTTAGTGTTAGACCCAATTGTTGACCAATAATAGAGGTTTACTATTTAGTAATTTCCAAATATTTTTCAAAAGAAAAATAAATTTCCGTCTCTCTCTCCTTCTTCCTCTTTGTTTCGCCTGCCTTTTCGTCTCCGCGACTGCCTGAAACAACCTCGAGGTAAATTCAAAGCCCTAACCTGATGATTTCATTAACTTTAAGCTTTACTACAGCCGTTGCCTGAATCGATTTTCCTGACTTTAAACATTGCATTTGATTTGTTAAGCGAATTATTTTCTATCCCTTTCTTGTAGTCTTTGATTGCTGTGATCTTGGTCTATTTCTATGCCGATAGCAGGAGGAACCACTTTTATGTCATCATCTTTGCTAAAAGGAACCAACCACTTCTATGTTTCTCTTTACACGTCTTATAGATATGTTTCCTTGTTTTGTAAATCATGGCTTGCAAAGTGAAAACACGAATCAAATGTTATCAATATGTAACTTCTCCAGATTTTTGTTGTTTCTTCCATATGATAAAATTTTCATATCATGTGATCAATTAATTTTCAAGGATGAGATTGTGTCAGCAAACACGTGGCAGTTAGGGAGTTATACTACTTACCTTTTCAGTCTCATTTGTCAAATTTCCTTAATTCGTTATGCCTTGCTTTTGGCTGCTTTTCTCTATCAGGTTAAGTTCCTTTTCGGATAATCTGCATCGGTTAATTTTCTGGTGGCAAATCAATGCCGCCAGTAATTTCTCTTCAGTGGCAGGAAAAAGCTAGTGGTTTCTTCCAAACCTCAGGTAATTAATTGGCAATACTGCCAAATGTTTGTTTGCTGCCATATTTTATATATATTTTTTCTGTTTGATTATTTATAATTGAGTCTTTACAATGTAGGCCTGAAGCTAAAGGAAGCTAGCCAATCTGCTGGAGCTTTTGTAGAGGAGGTTGCTAAGGATGCAAAAGGTAATGTTTCTGATGTGGCAGAGAAAGTTGGAACAGTGGTCAAAAGCCGGTGGTCACTTCTTCAGCATCCATCAACAAGACATGTCTTGCAAGAGCGTTTTATAACTGCTGCTGCAACCACCAGCTCATTCTTGAGGAAGGGCTTTTCCGGAACAAAAGATAAGGTTACAGTTGGAAAGACTAAAGTGGAAGAGGTAATGTTGTGTAAACCAATTAAAATTTGGTTGTTAATTAGTAAAACAAGAGTGCCTGTTGTTTCCTATATGGTCATAATAGGGAAAACAATGGAAGCATGCAGGAGATTTCCCAGACATTCTTTAGGGATATCAGTACATATGAAGTCTTGCAATATCCTGAATATGGAAGGTCTAACTACTTGGCAAATGCAGAAGCTGCATAAGAAATAGTTTCATTTGTGTGTATTAGAGAAGCTAACTTAAACCAGATACACACTTATTGCCAATGTTGACTTTGCAATAAGAAAATTCCTGGAGCTAGTTGAGCTTTCATTTTTTTTCAAGCCTCTATTTTGTTAGTAGTTCAGAACATAACTTTCCTCTGCTTTGCCCAAATTTCAGGCTTGTTACCGTAGTTTTCTCCTGTTTTTCTTGTGTAAAAAGGAATCAAAAGGCATCTGTATTGATATCTATTAGAAGAAATTGTTAATAACTTGTAGTTATTGTTTATATTGTCGCAGCCACTTGCTAACCCTTTTACTCTGCCATGAATGAAATTTATGCAGCAGAGTCTCCTTGTTTCCGTGTAATTGTTGTCCATTTCTGCATTAACAAGTATCTAGATTGCACATTCTATGTGGCTACATGTTTCTCCCAAAAGCACTTTGAGGTGATTTTTCACTTATCCATAAACACGACTATGGTTCAGGTGGCAAAGAAGACTGCACAAAAGAGCAAGACACTTTTGACTGATATTGAGCGATGGCAGAAGGTAGTGAATATCATATAATAAATTGTTTTTCTGGAATGCTACCGTAGTTCAAATGAGTAATATCCTTCTCATTGTTTTGCAGGGAGTTGCAAGTAGTGATGGTAAGTTTTGGTCTTTTCTAAAAATGAATTTGTGGGTTTGCATTCTCTGTTGCTTCAAAGGAAAAAGAAAAAGGGAAGAATGTATTATTTGCTTGATTTGCATATACAACGGACCTATTCTTCTTGGTGGATGTTCAGCTTCATGTTTTGAACCCTTTGCTAAAGCTGCTCTGATGGTGCTTTCCTCACAATTACAAATTAAGCAATGCCTGATCTGATTATGACATTTTCTGTGTGCATTAAAACACCTGCGGGAATTAGCTAGACCTTTTGTCATGCATTATTCCTTTTCTTATGTTTTGCCTAAAGTTAGCTATTTTTATTTCCAGTATTTGGTGTTCCAATTGAGATCACTGTTCAACGGCAGCAGACCACAAGGCCTGTTCCTCATATCCTGGTCAAATGTGCTGATTATCTTGTATTATCAGGTAAACATGACCTCAGAATACATCAAAAAGTGGATGGTGTCATGATGTATGCGTGATTAGGCATAGGTCCAGCATATTCAAGTACCATAAGGTAATTTTAACGTTTTCTTTTTAAGGGATGAACTCTCAAGAGCTTTTCAAATCTGAAGGAGACAGAAAGGTTATTCAGCACTTAGTTTCACTATACAATCAAGGTACTCAAGTGTGCTGTCTCATTTAAGGTTTTGACTATTCATATCAGTCTCCTCACTTCCTGTCCCCATCATTTAATGCTGCAGACCCGAATGCATCTATACCAGAGAGCACCAGCCCTGTGGATGCTGCAGCTCTAGTGAAGTGTTACCTTGCAAGCCTTCCTGAGCCTCTGACTACCTTTGAGCTATACGATGAAATCAGGGGTGCTCGCTCTAGCATAGGTGTAGTGCGAAATATACTGAAGAGGCTTCCAACTGTTAACTTCATGACACTAGAACTGGTCACTGCTTTACTGCTCCGTGTTAGCCAGAAGTCTCTCCTTAACAAGGTAAGCTGCATTCTCTGCTCTTTCTAGGTCTCCATTCATGTAAGTTTATGCATTTTGCTCTTCTCTAGTGTAAATTTGTATTACACTTATTCCTCTTAGAGTTTTGACATTTTATCAACAAAGAAATATTTTATCTGATGTTCCAATTCCCCTAGATCTAGAAATGTTTCGGCCCAGGTTGTGTCTTTAATCTGCTCCAGATTCAAGTTTCAATGCCTTCCAAATTTGGCTTTGTTTAAGATCTCTGGCTCTTTGAAAGGTTTAAGGGGCAGAGGGACTCGGAACAATGTTCAGTGCTTTAACATTTAAATATTCTGTTGAGTTTGAATTAATGGAATTTCCTGCTGCTAACTTTACCATTGTGCTTCAGTAAGCATGGATACAATATCTAGGTGTGCTGAAATGTTAATTTCCTTTTATGTTGTTCATTAGTTCTTTTACATGTTCTATATTATTTTTATTATCTCCCAAAATTTGAAATCTGAAGACTGAAGATATGCATGCTTAGTGCACAGTGTTTGCTAATATGACAGATGGATGCTCCTAGCCTTTCCATGGAAATGGCTCCAATCTTGATGTGGCCAAAAGGACGGAGGCCAGAACAGTATAGACAGTTCTGGAATCAATCGTCCAAAGTTCAATCCAAAACCAACATGGATCCTGCCCCCGGCTATACCCCATGGGACATGCTTGCAGGTTATCTTTGATTTTTAATTTATGTTTGTTGGATAGCATTTGGCTCTTTCTTTTATTCATGAGTAGAAGATATTAGTGTTTATCTAAAGTAAACGTGTGATAGAGAGAAGCAAATTAGTTAATTGTTCTGAAAAATTATACAAGGCACACTCTTGGAATAGTTACCTGGCATATGATATGTGCATATTTTAAGAAAGAAACTTCTAACAAATGAGAAAATATGGTTTGTATCATATGACCAAATAGATTGTCTAATTTGATGTTTGATTGACTTATTTTTGCCTATTTGTTTTTCTGAGCATGGGAGTATAATTAGGGTTCATGCTGCATGACAGAAATTATTAATTTACAGTTACTAGGATATGATTGCTATATAGATTGTTGCAAATTGGTTGAAAAGTGGTTCTCCCTTGGTCAAAATAGAATGAAAAGTTTTTTTTCATCATAATTAAGTTATCATATTATTATTAATATGGCTAGTGGAAAGATTGTGTATTATTGAAATGTGAATTCTTTAAATTAAGGAGGATATTTATAGAAATTTAGATGAAAAACATTATTATCAAGAAAGTTGACATTTTTTTTGGCATGCCTTAAATAGAAATATGAACTTTTAATTTTAGATGGAGGGATTATCAAAATTGGAAGAGGGGGCAGTATCATTCGAAAGGAAATCCTTCCTTTGATGCCAACTTAGGTTTATGCTATGGGAGATGTGGGATGGAAGACAGTTTCAAGATTGGGATTACATGTTAGGCTTTAATTGTGTTAGAGATATTGTGAGAGAGCAATCTCAAGTTTTTTAATCATCTCTAGCTAACCAGAAGAATTCACTTTATTTTACATTTCTAATTCCGTTCATGTTTCTGCAGATGAAGGTGAAGGAGTAGATGCGTCATCTCCCATTCCATTGGATGATGGGCTGCCGGTAGATTTTGGTGCTATTGAGGTTGTCCAGTGCTTGATTGAGCATCACAATGCCATTTTCACAGACGCAAATGAAACTGTCTGGGGAGGACCGGAATGATAAAAAATACCATGTGACTACTAAACTAATTCATTGGATTGGATCTTAACCCAATAAGAGTCTACACCAAGGCGTAAAAGAATTATTCTTGAAGATTGTACATGATAGCTTCAGAACAATTGGTATTTTTGTGGTTTCCTTGTAAATCTTTCTCCGGGCAGTATATATATGTTCAGAACTTCTGACTCTAAAGTTGAATTTTTGTTTCTCTTCTTTCGTGAATGGATAGCTTTGAGTCTGAGGTTTCATGTTTCAGGGCTCGCGTTGAGAGAAAGTATAATCTTTCTGTTATCATTTGCATTTTTCAGGGGTTTTAGGATATTTTCCGACAGAAGAATGACATTTTGAGTCCATCAACTATTTATAAATTGTTAAATCGTTCATAAATTTTTATTTTGGAGTTTTTATCCTTCAACAATTTTTTTTTCCTTGTGCAATCGTCCTTTTTAATAGAAAATTGAGTTTTATAGTTTTTTTTCATTCAAGGAGGTATTTTGTCAACGTGTAATATAACTCACTCACTTATATAATTTATCCTTTTTTTTTTATCTGGTGTCTTATTAGAATCGAGTTTTGGGAGTATTTTTAACTAATTTGGTTAAAAATAGGTGGATTATAAGTGGGTAAATGGACTGATTACAAAGTAACTCTCTTTTTTTTAAAGAAAAAACTTAATTTCCTATTAAAAGGACTGATTGCATATAAAAACTCTAAAATAAAAGTATTTGATTAAAAATAGTACTTTAAATAGTTGATGGACCATTCTTTCATTTTCATTTTCCGACAATGTTAGGGTTTGATTTTTTTTTTTTTTTTTTTGGTTTCTTTTTCTTAGAAGGTTAGTACGCTTAACAGAATGATCTTTCCCCACTGTACTTTATTTTCTAGAACAGAGTGGGTAGTGACTGTGGCCTCTGGCTGTTTTAAAATGCACAATGGATAGATGGAAAGAGGAGAATAGAAAAGCATATTTATTTATCCTTCATTCCATATTTTATTAATTTTTTTTATTGTTAAGACGAGATAAATTTTTTCCTTTTTTTTCCCCCCTTGTGATCTCCCTCATGAAGAAACGAACTTGTGAATAAAGATTAATGATCTGCTCCTTAGATTTATAAGTTCTTATGATACAAAAAATTTTGTAAATGTAATCCAGAAAAAGAAGAGAAAATGTTATGTAAAAAGATATTTTAGTGAGTAAAGTGATAAACGCACAGATCATATGTCTCAAATTCGAATCCCACCAATACTCTCCTGGATAAGCGAAATGTCGAGGTACTAGCAAATTGGCCCGAACATTGCTTAAAAAAAATGGTGAAGGATAATCTTTCAAATTTGAAGGATATTCTTTCAAATTTACACTCCTCCATGGTTGCATCATTTGGAATAGTAGTCACTAGTCAGTATCTTACATAGATACACATTTCAACATTAGAAAAAAAAAAAAACATATATATATATATATATATATATATATTGGCATTTAATTACTCAATAAATATGTTTATAAAATGAAAAGTTTGGTAAAGCAATCTTACTTATCTAAAATTGACAAGTCTTGATATTTTTTTAAAGATTCTTACATGATCAACTTCAACTCAACCAATTAAAGAGGCATGTATGTGATAATTATAAATCTTCATTCTGATTTTATAAAAGGTAAAAACACATGAAAAATATCAAAATCCAAAGTGGCCAGTCCTTAAATGAAATTTCAAAGTGGCCTGTCCTTAAATGAAATTTCAAGGTATATGAGGGACCACGGTAGCATATTTCTTTCCGAAGTTCTTGTCCAGCTTCTTGCGGGCTCCTAGTTTCTCAAATGGCGATTGTGGGCAAAGTTGCAGTCACTCATCTCTTCCTCGTCGCACTTGTAACAACGGTAATCCCTTTTGCTATGTGTCCATAATTATATCTGATCCGTCTCTTCTTTCTTCTGCAATTTAAGTTTGTTTCTGCTCAGAATGTATCTGATAATCGAGCTGTACAGTGTGATCAGGTTCCTGCCATTGTTGGTTGTTCTGCTTTGTCCGATTTTACTTTCTTGGATATCATCATTTCTTTTCTGGTTTTCCAAACTTTTCTCTTTGTTCGTTGTGTGATTGGATTAGGCTAATGGGACTCTTTTACAGTTATTTAGTAGAGAAAGGAAGAGAAAGAAGGTAACAGAGAAGTTGAGAAACAAAAGAAGAGATGAACAATTATTTGAAAAAAAAAAACTTGTTATTATATAACTTAACTCTACTTTTAGTGAATTCATTTTAGGGATGAAATGGTTATTTCAGAATACAATCAAGACTTTCTTTCCAATTTCCACTTCTCTCCAAAAAATGGACAGAAACAAACAATTTGAGCGGAGAAAGAGGTTTTAAGTCTGCCCTTCCTTCTCTTCTCTTCTTCGCCCACCAAACACATCAAATCTACTTTCCTTCCCTGTCATTCTTCTCTAACTATCCCCATCCCTTCCTTTCTCTCCAATTCCATTCCTTTCTCTAACTAGTTGTTATATTTATGTAGTTTGTTAATGGCAAAGAAAATATGAAAAGAAGAGAAACAAACCGTCTAAGATGTAATAAAGATTAAACTTTTATATCAATTGGTCTTTGCTGACTATTTTCTCTTTTGTGGTTTCCTGTTGGTGCTAAGACTCTGAACTGATGTTATGTACTTCACAACGAATGGGTTTTGGTTGATTATTTTAGTTTATTTTGTATAGTTCTTGTGTTTTCTGAGCTAATAGTAGCTGTGTCTTACACTTCTCTATTTCTATTATGACTAGGCATTTGGAGATGAGGCTGGGAAAAGATACCCTTTGGTTGTATGCACCTGGCCCTTTCGGGAAGCAGTTAGGGCTGCTTGGAGGGCTGTTGATAACGGTGCAACTGCTGTGGATGCAGTTGTAGAAGGTTGTTCTGCTTGTGAGGAGCTAAGATGTGATGGTACAGGTGAGGCAGTTTGAGTTAATTCATCACATTTTTAGTGGAGTAAAATGTGTTGCCTGTGCTGGCGTAATGTGGAAGTCCCACACATCTAAACTATTTTGCAATCCCTTAATCTACTTGAAGCCAGTAACTAGCATTCTTTTCTTGCTTTACATGTTGAAATTACTTATTGGAGTTTATACTATTCTCAATCAGACTTCTTATATTGAATCACCACAAAGCTTTAAGTTTTCTATTTGCTGAATTCTAATTAATTGAAATGTTTCACATCATATGTATTATTCAGATCTCCAGAATCTGCAAGAACTGTATGGGAGAACAAAAAGGCATGTTGATGCACATTCCATAATGGACAAACATACTCTAATTTATGTGTGAAGCAATCAATTCAAGTACCTGAGAAAGTTCCTTGGTAGTTAATAACAGATCCATTAATTCAAGAGAAGAAATTATGCTTTCAATTTTTATATCTTATCTCGGATGGATAAATGGAGAGTTCCCTTATGCAGGGAAAGAGTAACTTGGATATTTATATTATATTCTCTTGTTTCTTTTGGATAGCAACAAAAGAAGAGATCATTGTACTGTTACAATTTGTTATAGCATTCTTTTCTTGATTACCTTTTCAGGGTGTAATGTAAGTACAACATTCTTATACTTATGAGAATATGGCATTCAATATGGAAAGAAAAATAAATGTCGTAATGAGTACGATCTTAGTTCTGTAATCCTATGAAGACCTGTGGTTCTTCTATTTGCTAAGTTATATTTTGTGCAGACTGTTCTATAAGTAATGGTGTTTACATTGTCAGTTGGACCAGGTGGAAGTCCAGATGAAAATGGGGAAACTACAATAGACGCAATGATCATGAATGGGGTAATAAGTTAATAATGAAAGCTGGCATCTTATAGTTTTAACTATGATCTTGTTCACCCAGAACACCAATGAAACGAAATAAATGATCATCTGTATTTGCTTTTGCTAAGACAAACGTAGGTGACAATGGAGGTCGGTGCTGTTGCTGCCATGAGGTATGTACCAGTTGGTATCAAAGCTGCAAGATTAGTGATGCAACATACTAAACACACCATGCTTGTTGGAGAGCAAGCGTCCAACTTTGCCATTTCAATGGGTCTGCCAGGGCCAATAAACCTGAGCTCTGCAGAATCAATAGAGAAGTGGATTCAGTGGAAACAGAACAAGTGCCAACCTAATTTTAGAAAGGATGTTTTTCCTTCTAATACTTGTGGGCCCTACCATCCAATGGGAACTGGTGGCAAGCTAACATGCTCATTGTCCAAAATGGAGGAACCTAATGAACCAGGAATAAGATCATTTATTGATCGCAACAACCACGACACAATAGCCATGGCAGTGATTGATAGGGTAAAGCCTTGTGCTTTAGACATCCATTCTGCCTAATGATCCTCTGAATACAAATTCTAATATGTCTTTCTTGTCTAGATGGGACATATTGCTGCTGGTACATCTACGAATGGGGCCTCTTTCAAGATTCCTGGCAGGTGATTTAATTCAATATTCTGTATAATGTAGCAAGATTTTGGCCTTTTTGTATTAGATGTTGATTTGGATGACCACTAGTATCTTTATAGATTTGATAAAAATTCTAGTTGCTCTTTGACATATCCGTGACAAGTTCTTACTATATTCCTGTTCATATTTGTAATTCAAAAGGGTGAAAATAGCAAATAAAAGAAGGTTCTGATTAGTTAAAGCAAATACTATATTCCTGTTCATATTCATTTATTTTATTTTAATTCAGAATAGGACCAACTACCAAGCACCTGGATAATTGTTATCAGGGCAACTGGCATCATTTCGATCTGAAATCTCTAGAAGAGAACTATTGAGCATTATTGCCAATGGAATACTGTCTACAGTTGATGCTTAGTTGCTGTTGCTATTCCATGCCTTGCGAAAATGTGATATGGTAGTTTGGAACCTTGGATTCTTCCAAATTTTAGCATAATATCTTAGGAGTGGAAATTGGGATATTCTTGATATGGATGTATTGCATCTGATATTTCTTTTAAGTTTTCAATTTTAATCCCTGCCTGAACAAAGCATATTGTACTGCTTATCCTCTATTATGGTTTAATGATCTGAGAAAAGAATTTGATGATATTTTGTGAACCAGGAAAGATGGATAATCTCTGAACCTGCAAACTATAGAGTTGGGATCAGTTTGGTGTCAATCTATCTTATGCTTAGGATACTAGGTCTTTATATGGGAGACCAACTAGATCACATTGCGTATCTCAGTGATAGTTTCTCTTTTCTTAGACAAATTCATCTTTACCTTGATTCACTGATTTTTTTTTCCCCATTGTTTTTGTTTCTGGGACTTGTTTTAGGGTTGGCGATGGGCCTATTGCTGGATCTTCTGCATATGCTGATACTGAAGTTGGAGCCTGTGGTGCCACCGGTGATGGCGATATCATGATGCGCTTTCTTCCGTGGTAATTTGCCAGAATCTGTATTCTTTTTATCCATCTGGATTCTCTTTGTCCTTTCTCTTGCTAACAAGATGGTCATCTGAATACTAATAAATACAAAGATATTTTTCGCTCACAATAAGGAAAACGTATGACTTTTCTTGGACTAAAGGATCGCAATAATTTGTCTGATCAGTTGGAATAAAAGCTTACAGCTTACGCATATTCTTTTCTTCTTTCTACATTGAAGATTGATTTTCTGAACTCTGGAAAGTCTTTCCAAGTAAACAATACATGCTTCTAAATTCTTTAGTTCAGTGGAGAATATCATTACAGAAAAACTTTAGTGAATGGCTGCTTGTTTACCTCAGTTATCAAGTTGTGGAGAATATGAGGCTAGGCATGGAGCCAAAACTTGCTGCCAAGGATGCAATATCGCGAATTGCAAGGAAATATCCTGACTTCATTGGAGCTGTTTTTGCTGTCAACAGGGATGGTGTCCATGCAGGTGCATGCCATGGATGGACCTTTCAATATTCAGTTAGAAACCCTGGAAGGGATGTTGAGGTCTTTACTGTTCTTCCATGAGATTCCAAACCCACCTAAATCCGGTTCTCTATTTTGGCATTGCTGCTGGTTCATAGGCACTATTTATATTTTCTTCCTCAGTTTAAATCAAAGGAGAGTGAAATTTTAAAGAAAAAACAGATTCATAAGCAAACAAATCCGATGAATTAAAGAGAAAACACATCAAAATAAATCTTTCACGTTTTTGTTTGGCATGTGATTCTTGTATTTTCATGATAATTTTGTGGCTCCGGAGACCTTTTAATTTTTTGTATTTTTTAAAATTATTTTTAAATATATTTTATAAACCAAGTCTGATCCAATCTTAGTAAATTTCAACCAACAGTAGACATTAAAGATTTTCAAAATACAAATAAATTAGGCCACGGGCTTTTCTTACTAGAAAGAGAGGCCATGGACTTTTCTTATTACTCCTTTTTCTTTTATTGGAACTGAACATTTTAATTTTACTTGTTTAATTCTTTAAAATAACAAAATTTAAAATGAAATTAATTATTAAATTCAAGATTTTTTAGTTTTGTAATCATTTCTTTTTCCTTGAAAAAATAAAATTATCATAATCGGGTGGCCTAAAGGTTGACCTGCGGGCTTTTCTTCCTAGAAAGAGAGGGCATGGACTTTTCTTAGTACTTGTTTTTCTTTTATTGGAATTGAACATTTTAATTTTACTTGTTTAATTCTTTAAAATAACAAAATTTAAAATGAAAATGAATTATTAAATTCAAGATTTTTTAGTTTTGTAATGATTTCTTTTTCCTTGAAAAAATAAAATTATCATAATCGAGTGGCCCAAAGGGTGACCTGCTGCTGGGTACCCCGTGCTCTTTACCTTGACTTGCAGTTTCCTCAATTCTTTGGATGGGACACCAATTTCAACGCGAAATTTCAGCTTCAACAAAAAGAAATGCAAAAGCGAGAAAAATGACGTTGTGGTTTTTCTTTTTCCCTTTCTAACTGGTATTTACCGGCACCGGGTTTCCTGACTTGTTCATTCTTACAGAATCATGGGTTGTATTTCCTAAAAAAGAAATCTATTAAAGATTTGGGTGGGATTTGTCTCTGAAAGATTTTGATTTGAAAATCCGAAGAAATCAAGAATAGTATTTTAATTTATGGAAAGAAACGGAGATTGTTTGTTATTAGATAATTCTCACTTAAAAGAGACATCTGATGGGGAAAGCAATTTTTTGAGTTCAAGAATTTTCTTAGATAATGTTGGCGAGGTTGTTCTTACACACAATTCTGATGGATTGTCCTGGAAATCGGTTGATGCTTCATCTGATGTATGATTTCTTAGAACCCTTTTACTGTTTTTTTGTTTAGTTTTTGTGGTATCGGATTCTGCATGCTTGAGGTTTCTATGTTCCAAATTTTCTCTTCCATATGGGACATTTTTTGGCCTTTCTGAGGATTGTCTGGACACTGTTGTGCTTTCTATTAACTGGAGATTTGGTTTGTTAATGCTCCTAGTTTGCATAGGCTTGTTGGCTGTGACATTAATCAAATTAGTTGTATTTGAGCCCTTCTTTACGGGTCTGCAAATTTTTAATTTACAATTTGGTCATGGCTGACTTTTAGCTCCTTTTTGCTTGAATTATGTTGCCCTTCATGTGTGTGGTTACTGGGAATGTAGCAATCCCGGTTAGCTTTGACTTGCGATTATCTTTGCAAGACATAAAATTGAAGGATTGAAAAATATGATATTTGGTTTGTATTGGGACATGTTATTGATTAAGCATGAAAAAACAATTGCCTATGCTGAATGGGACTTTAAACCCCGAAGTGTCTTGTTAAAATTGTGCTGTATGATATATTAACCAATAACCATGGACCTCTCATGTTGGTTCAGGGCTCTACTACTTCCATTTATAGAAACCCTGAGAGCTTAAATGCTCTGGCCGTTAATATTCCAATGTGTTAGATTAGTTTGGTGCTGGTAAATATGAGTTCATAGAAATCAAGTTTATTGATGATAAAGTGCATGTCTTTGTTTGGATGCTTCGAGCTTATGATGGATTATCCTTTCTAAAACCTGATATTGAAGATTATAATCCAATATAACATGCAGTGATGTCTCAGGTTTCATATTGTTATTTTTTGAGCTTTTTTGGTTTGAACAGGATGGATCATTTTGTTGGCATGCAAACTTCTTTTCAAGCTCAGAAACTGTGGTAAACTTTTCTGATGTATATGCTGTTGAGTTAAATGACTGGGGCATTGTGCGTGAAAATGCTCTTGCAAGGGTTGGAGGATGTCTCTTGGTTCCTTCATCTGAGGTTATAAAGATTCACTTACAAAAAAGGGGGAACAAAATTCCTCTGAAACTAATTCTATTGTTTTTCCATACAAGTCAAGCATTTGATAAAGAGATTAAATATGTTGCTGCAGATGTACAGGTTTTCTGTACATAGCATCCAGAAGTCGAAGACCCATCCTTCTCTTTGGTCCCCTATAGTATACATTTTTGGTCACAAGAATTTGCAGACATGCCAGACGTGGGTCAGCCAAATTAGTTCTTCTCTAGTCATGGAACCAGACCGACCTAAAAACCTCTTGGTATGATTGCAAGTGTTTGACATTTATGCTAAGATCATTTTGATTAGTTTTTGGTGTTTCACAAACAATTTGTTTACTATAAAATAGAGATGGAAAATAGCCAGCAACCTTGTTTCCAGACTTTATTCATGAATGACTAGGTTTTTGTCCATCCAAGAAGTGGGAAAGGAAATGGAAGGAAAACTTGGGAAGCTGTGGTTCCAATATTTTCTCAAGCAAATGTGAAGACAAAGGTTGACTCTTTGTTACTTCTAATAGTTGTTTAACTCATTTTTCTTATACCACTGATTATTCTCAGTTGGAAGTTAAGCAGATGTGGAAATTTTATGATCTCATATTTGAATTTTCTTCAGTCTAAATGCTCTAATGCATTGTTATTGTGCAAATTTTGTTAACTTCCCATTATGTCTGTGGTCTACATGTATGATAATTATTCAATTCATCTATTGTTTCTCTTAGTGGGTTCTATAGATTATTGTCTTTGGGAAATTGTTTTTTGGCATTATATAACATCCACTTCTGCTTCCTCTCTGCTGAGGTTAAACTATTGTTTTATGCATATCCCCTCCTAGCTTTTTGTTCATCAGGTAGGATTATCCATCTTCGTGGTTGACAGATAAAACGAGAATGGTAACTGTAAACATTCTTCATGATGTCTTTCCCCTGTAATGAGATCGGAAAAATAAAATCCATCTTATCCTGATTCACTACTGCAAAACAATGTTAACCTATTTTTATCTTTCCATCTTCTACCTTCTCTTATGAATTTCCATATGTGAATGAAAACCCTATGCATTCTTTTTTCATCTTGACTGTTATGATTCTATGCATAGATTACTGTTCTATTTTAATTAATAACAATCATTATCTTGTTGTCTCTGAGCACACAATTTTTTTTTCAAAATTTTCATCAGGTCACCGTTACCGAGAGGACTGGGCATGCTTTTGATGTAATGGCCTCTATGACAGATATTGAGCTGAGTTCATATGATGGTGTGGTAGCTGTTGTGAGTATTTTTAGTTTCTTTTTGTGCAGTATTTAGCTCTAAAATTTCTAAGGATAAATTTATAGACAGAATTTTTACTCAGTGTCTACTCCATAATCTTCCGCTTTTCTTGCCGGCAATGGAAATTAATATCCGTAACTAAAAAAGAGGTTAAATATTAATAAGAATTGATAAGAAGAATGGATATTTTCTGCCTCAGCTCGCGATTTTTTCCATGTACTGTTGTGCCTGTTCTGCTTTTCGTGTATCATGCTTTCCACTTAATTTAGTTTTGATGGGGTTCTTTTAGATTTTCTAAAGTTTTGTATTTTGTGTTTGTCTTAATATATGTGATTTGACCTTAGCTGATAAAAGGAATTTTACCTGATCTCTAATTATTGTATTGTTCTCCTATTCTCTGGTGCTTCTACTTAAAAGAAAAAAGAACTTTTGGAAAAGGCTGTTTTTAAAAAATTAATATAACATTTTAATTCTGAACAAGATCAATAAGAAAATAGCTGTTTTGAAAAACATCCCCAGGAAAGCTTTTCCAAAAACAGGCCTTTCCAACTTTTAAAGTTACAACTAGCAAAATGAAAAGTAACTGAGAACAGCTCAAAATAACTTTTAATCGAAGAAAATCTAAAAGCTGCCTAATAATTGATAATCTTTGTTTATTTCAGGATACTTTTAATTTTGTTAGTTCAAGTATTACACTTAGGAGTCTTCTTTTTTCCTTTCTTCGCCTGATTTTATTTTAGTGGATCTTTAATATTTAAAAACAAAATATTAGACACAATTGCTAGTTCTGCTTGTTGATCCTGACATCTACTGTTTACATATCTAATTCCTGATCTTTGTTTATGTTTTGTTGTTTGATTTGTTCCAGGGTGGTGATGGGTTATTCAATGAGATTCTTAATGGGCTTTTGTTGTCTAGGCATAAAGCTTCTTACCCCACACGACCAGAAGATGCTAAGCATTCAGTTGAGGACACTGGGTCTGTTGATAATGTTGATAGTAACAGTTTGGAGTCTTCTGATCGTGGTGGAGATGATTCACCTCTCCTCATGGAGTCTTCTGATCATGGTGGAGATGATTCTCCTCTCTTCACGAATTCAAGGCATGATGGGTCCCAATTTACCAGTCTCAGTACGTTGTGAATAAGCAAACCCCTTTGCATGTCTTTTTTTATGTAATCTTTGACTTTAAAGGGTTCTTTTCATGGATATCTCTGGAGGTGCAGGATCCAAAGATGACTCTTGCCAGACAGGTTAGTTTACTTCTAACCAAAGGTAATTATGTTTTATAGTTTGTGCTACTGTATTTCCTAGGTTATCTTGTTTTTACTGTTTTTATGTTCAAGGGCTGTAACATAAATGCGTCACTTAGCTACTTTTTTTTGTTGCTTCAGCAGAAACTGATCTGGACTTTTCTCTTCCTCATGAATGGTTTAGATTTGGGATTATTCCGGCAGGATCTACTGATGCCGTAGTGATTTGGTACTATCCTATGTTTTTACCTTTTGACTGATTCAAACTTGTCAGTTCATCCAAAATTGATCTTGGCTGTTCCCTATGCATTATTTCATGCTAATTAAGAGTCCTTTGGGCTATTGCTTGCTTTTGCTAAGTAATCAGTCTTGCAATTGAGTTGGTTTGCTATTTCTATGATTTGAAATGATTGAGCATCTTTTTACTCTGATTCGTGTTGTGACAAGTGGCTATCCTGAAATTCCTTTTGGATTTACGGTTGTCATAAAACTTGTGTATTTATAAATAAAACTTCATAAGTATCAGGTAGCAATATCCAAACCTCATGAAATTTTCAAATATGTGCTCAAGAGCTTTCATAGCTTTCATCTAACCTGCCTATCTCAAATGGAAGAATGAAAATTTTTTATGAAGTGACCCACTTTAACAGCATTTTCCACCATGGTCAAGAAGGACATTGTGTTTTTTACATATAGCAGAACATTTGAAGCTCTCATGTTAGAACTTCTGTTATAAGGAAAGTTGACCCAGCACTGACACTATGAGTCAGTCTTCTTTTTCCCAGTATGCCTTGTTGGGCTTGCTAAGAACTGCTCTCCCAACTTCTCAGTACAACAGGGGCTCGGGATCCCATAACATCTGCCTTGCATATTATCCTTGGTAAAAGGGTGTCCCTGGATATTGCTCAAGTCGTGAGATGGAAAATGACTTCTACATCAAAGGATGAACCTCATGTTCGCTATGCAGCCACTTTTGCCGGGTATTCTCCATTTATTCTTTATTTGGAATCTTTCTTTTCTTATTTATCTGGATTAGATTTCCTTTCTAGTGGTATGCTTTTTTTCTAGGGAGAGAAGCATATGGTTCACTTGTCTTGTTGTCACAGTACTTTCCAGGGAATGAATATATTTTTTCTGTCTTAATTCTTTTGCCCGCCTTATTAGGTATGGTTTTTATGGAGATGTCATTACAGAAAGTGAAAAGTATCGGTGGATGGGTCCAAAGCGATATGATTATGCTGGAACAAAGGTGTTTCTTCAACACAAGTATGCCTATACTGCTCTGCAGTTAATGTTTTTGTCACTACGAAAGAACTGGAGTCAATTAACAATAAATCCTTCCTTTTATGACTCTTTTTCAGCATGTTCACTTGTCTCTAGAAAAAAGTTTTATCTGAACACAAGCCTTTTCGCTTGTTGCTTCTTTCAGGTCATATGAGGCAGAAGTGGCATATCTGGAAGTTGATTCAGAAAAAACAGTCTCCAGTCCAAAGACAGGTAATTTGATTGGAAGAATGAAAACTTTGGGTCGTCTTCCTAAACAATCAAATGGAGGGCCTTGCCGTGCCAGGTGTGGTGTTTGTAAAAAGAAATCAATTCAAACATCAGAAGAAGTATCTACAGTGACACCATACTCAAAGCAATCGAGATGGTTGAAATCCAGAGGGCATTTCCATAGTGTGGGTGCTGCTGTGATATCCTGCCGGAATGAAAAAGCGCCCGACGGTCTGGTTGCTGATGCACACCTTTCAGATGGTTTCCTGCATCTTATACTGGTCAAAGACTGCCCCCGTGCACTTTATTTATGGTAAGTTTCTCTTTTCACAAAACCAGATCAGGTTCAAGCAGACTTTTACACTTATCTCACATGTGATTGGCATATGCAGGCACCTCACTGAGATTGCAAGAAAGGGTGGTAATCCCCTTGATTTTCAATTTGTTGAGCACCATAAGGTATGTTTTGCTTGCAACTCATTTTATTGCACCTCCTCTCTCTGTCTCTCTCACCCACACACACGCATGCATAAAATTTAACTCATGGGGATCGTGGTTTTGCAGACTCCTGCTTTCACATTCACTTCTTACGGGAAGCAGAGCGTATGGAATGTGGATGGTGAGATCTTACAAGCGCATCAACTCTCTGCCCAAGTATTTCGAGGTCTTGTAAGCATCTTTGCAACTGGCCCTGAAGTCTAGTAGATGGATGCCTCACAAATCTGCATTTTTTTGTATCTTATTAATCCTTGTTATCTGCAGACCACTGGGTATTGTGGTAATTTGTCACATGTAAAATTATACATAGTATACTGGTGCCCCCTCTTCTCATGTCGCTCTAAACTTATGTAGCTTCTTTTTTTGAAGTGGTATAGCTATATAGTAGTACTTGTGATATGAAAAAAGGATGGAAGTGTACTCCTTATTTTTTTTTGGATGGAACCAGCTCAAAATATCACCGAAATTGCAGCCATATTTCTTTTCTTTTCTTATCAAGTTTGAGTCTTTGTTTAGTCTGTCAGCTTCAGAAATTGATTTTGATTTTTATAGGACAAAAACTATTGTTGTCATCGTATAATCAGTTTTTTTGAGTTTACTTGCAGGATAAGGGTTCTTCGCCTGCAGAGTAGTGCTCTGTAGGAAATTGAAGGTGTTTTGACTTATGGGTTCAATTTGGGAACTATGTTCCAACCACATGACGTTACTGTATCCACTTGACTATTCTTTTTTTTTTTATTGTCTCGACTTAAAAGTGGGATCTATTCAGTGAAAAAATTCATTTAAAGTTGAATTATGCCACATGAAGTTATTGTATCCACTTGACTATTTTTTTTTTTTTTTATTGCCTCGACTTAAAAGTTGGACTTAGTCAGTGAAAAAATTCATTTAAAGTTGAATTCACCATCTCTTGGCACTGGACGGACTGTCTTTTCCACTAATTAAGTACTTGACCAGGTCGTCCATTCATTCACATGCACCTTCTTGACCGCTACCATCTAGTCTTCGGTCGTCGAGATTTCCAATGAAATTCCAAGTAGAAATGACCGATTTAGTTGAAAAAATAAGCCAATTAATAGTGCTTGGAGTCTGAATAACCTAAGCATAAGGCAAATTAACAACAACGCTTGCGGGATCGGTGGCATCAACAAACAATTATGTCGACGCCATTGCAGTAAGGCTTTCTTTCCCTCTGTGCATAACTAGCTAGTCTTCTTCAGATGGATGATGCATGATCAAATATATATATATATATATATATATATATATATATATCATATCAAAAGCGTTAACTTTATCCTAAAGAAATAATGCTGTGCACATTTCAGATATTACCAGTCTTTACCGCCGGTGGCCAAGACCTATGCAGTGGTCTGTTTGATGACCACAACAGCCCAGGGATTGGGATTGTATAATCTTCGCTACTTGGCACTTTTTTATTCAGACGTCTTCCGGAGGTTGCAGGTACTTTTCTTTATTCATTCAATTGCTCTTCAGGCCGTAGAGTTTAGTTATGATGATAATGTTAATTGGGCTATGGATGTGTCAGGTGTGGAGGCTTATCACGAATTTCTTTTTCCTCGGGGGGTTTTCATTTCCATTTGGAATTCGACTCCTAACCATGTAATTAAGCATATATATCATGTATTTATTCCTGATCAATTGCTGCTATATTTGAACAATTTTTTTCCTTTTTTATAGACTATACTACGGAGTTGCATTGGAGAGGGGAGCTTTTGCCAGAAGGACGGCAGATTATTTGTGGATGTTCATAGTAGGAGCTATCTCACTTCTGGTAATTTATAATTAATTTTCAAAATATTCTGGTAGTAGTTTTATGATGGAAAATTATATACTATTGAAGTACTGATTGAAATCAAAACAGGTAATGTCCATTGTACCGTTTCTGTGGTCTCCTTTCAAAGGACCAGCTCTGGTTTTTATGATCGTCTATGTCTGGTCTCGTGAGAACCCTAATGCACGTGTTAGTATTCATGGACTCGTCGAAATTAAGGTATCAAACTTTACCGGTTGATCTATGTCGCACAATTTTTCTTTTCAATTTTTTTTTTTAAATTTTAATTTTACAGGGCTTCTACCTTCCTTGGGTTTTGCTATTGATCGATACAATCATCGGAAATCCATGGAAGCCAGGGCTTGAAGGGATTGCTGCAGGACACATTTATTACTTCTTGACGGTGCTTCATCCTCTTGCCGGTGGAAAAAACTACTGCAAGACTCCTCTTTGGGTGTATCCTTAATTAGTAATTCTCTTAGTTTTTGTTTTTTGTCTCTATATATACACGCAATCACTTTGTGTTCTTTAATGAAATTTGGTTAGTCAGAAGCTGGTTGCATTTTGGGGTGAGGGATTCCAGCACAACAGTCCTTACAGGGCAGATCCGGACGGTGGATTTGCTTTCCGGGGGAGTAGTTTCCGGCTGAACGGAAACTCTCGTTCTTCCTGGAGGACTCGGAATACAGCATCGCATGAGGAGGAGGACAGATATGAAACTGCCGAAGCTGAACGGACTGGTTCCAATTCTGGAATAGCATTTCGAGGCAGAGGTCGTAGACTAGGAACCGGATAGCCCATTTGGTTCGGATCGGGTGATGACCAATTTTCAAACCTATGTCTGAATTGTAATTACATCACTCCTTCCATTGTTTCAAAATGAGTACAAATTTGATATGGTTCCTTTTTCCCATGGTATGGTGTCATTGTATTAATGGAAAATTCTTATAAAGATATCATTAAATAATATTTCCCCTTTTTTAAATTGAATGTCTCACATTGATTTGTCCAAATTTTAAAAATATTAATTGACTTAAACCTAACAATATCATTTACTTAACAAAATTTTAACTAATTTAATAAATAAGATATTCCAATATAACTCAATATGGAAATGTAGACATTCAATTCCAAATAGAGGGAATAATTTTTATCTACTTTTTTTTTTTTTTTAAAGAATCAGATTACAATCAAAATCAAAGTTATCTTAAATGTGAAACTCTGCTCTCACACCTTCGTCCACTAGGTGTATCATAGTTTATTGATGGAAAATTTTGAATAAAGAGTATCTTTTTTTAAATGGATTCTAACTTACAATTAACACAACTTATCTTAACTTGGTTGCAAGGTAGACACTTGGGAGTTTTATATTGGGGGTAAACTTTAAATTATTATAAACTCAATTTAATTAAAAGATAAGATGAAATCTTCTCGCTCTAGATGAGATTTATGTAATTTAATATATACATCTTTCGAGAATATAGGATTTTAGTTTTTAACTCGATCAATTTTACACACAAACTCAAAGGAAGTAAAGTAAAAGAATTCTCATTAATTAAGGCCTTAAACCAATACGACATACAAGAGACTGACTCCTCAAAAAAAATTCGAAGACAAAACAGTTTCAGCGACTTCTTCCAAAGGGCAATGAAGGAAGGATTCAGATCCATTACCACAAATATCACACTCGGAATCAATCATCAAAGCCAAACTCAACTATTTTACTTTATTGTTAAGTTGAAAATTTGTAATCAAGATGCTATATATGTGTTGATAATTGTCAAAAATGAATGTATTCTTGATGAGAGAATATATTTTAATTCACATTTAATAATCTATATTTAATCATCAATTATTTTGATGAATCCCATCAGATAAGGACCCTACGCGTTTTCATCTATCCTTTAACCACTACAAGTAATGAGTCAATCCTTATAAGGTTGACATTATATCAATTCTTGTCAAGTTATTCACTTAGCTATATATTGGAGGCATGTTTAATCATCCTTTAAATTAAAGGAGAAGGGACAAAAAAGGGATTAGGACAAATCTCAACGTGTTTGCCAGGGCATTCAAAAATTAGGAAAGAGACATGACCAAGTTTATTACGACATCGTAGCGTTGAATTTGTTCACCTCGGTGACCTCACCTACGGTTTGGTTACCCACTTAACTTTTTAGCTTCTCAAATTTGGACCAAAAAAAAAAAAAAATTTTGGACAAAATAATTAATTAATATTAGTAAAATAATTTCTTTCTGCTTAAATTAAGTTTTTAAGTCACAAACCTTTACCCCTAAATGTAGATTATATTTACCTTTATTGGTACAACATGGTCTCAATCAATTGCACCTATTGTTAATTTTCTGGTAAATTTATTGATTTCACCATCAAAGTTCTCTCATTGAATATACATAAATATATATATAAATAAATAAATATATATATATATATATACGGTTTGGTTAAAGTGCGCTCCGGAGCACGCCTTAATCCGCGCTCCAACCGTTACCGTAACGGAATTGTTGCTCCGCTTGATTGGCTGCATGAGCACAATAGCAAAAATTCCGTTTTGCTAAGGCGCATTCCAACCACTAAGGAATTTTTGCTACAGTGCTC
>JAOXNR010000022.1:1239575-1252282 GCA_028571225.1 Parsonsia alboflavescens
TTATACCTGAGTCACATCAAAAAATAATTTTTTCTTTGATTTGTTTGTGTGGCTGGGTGTGATTCATTGAAGTAATTTGTAAACATGAATTTGGTTACATTCTATATTTTACTCTTTTTTTTAAAATTGAATATTCAATTTTCTAAATTAAATTTAAGAAAATTGACATCGTAATTTAAAAATAAAATAAATTAAATTATTTTCTTAAAATATATATAAGTTGTGATGAGACATTTAATTTTAAAAGAATGATGTATTATAAAAAAAAATCTTAAAAAAGAATATTCTTAAAAGATCACATATCTAAAGAGCCAATGGGGAACTCCTTTGACCAGTTCTGAACTTCCCCCAACCTTAAGAGAGAAAAGGCAAGAAAACAAACCAAACCTTGAATTTAATGTTCCACCCCAGCAAGGTCCGCAATTCCGTGCTCAATATGAACATACTAAATGCTAAATATGACGTAATATCGATGAAGAAAGGGAGATTTGTTTTTTTTTTTTTTCTTTTCACATGATGCTGCTCCAATCGAATCCAGATTAGTTGCTACTACGAAGGTGAAGATGCTCTTTAATCTCAATTTCTGTTTTAATTTTTTCAAATTAAATTAAAAGTAAAAGTTTGTATTTTAGCTAAAAAAATTATATCATTTATTATATATAATAACATTTTCTCCATATAAAATTAAAAAACTTTATTTTCATTTTAAAATGTATTACTTTCTAAATTATTTTAAACTTTATTAATAAATTGAAGTGATTATATCAAAATTTTGATCAAATAAAAAATGACAAATTGAATGAATATAATTTATGAATAAAGTAATTCAGAAAAAAATCAATTAAAGAAAAAAAAAATCTTCTTTAATCGTCAACCATTCAAAGAAAAGAAATGCAATTGACAATTAATAGTAAAGGTCCCTTCATATAAAAATTTAAAGTTATTAATTTCAGATGAAGACATTAAGAATACTTGAAATATTATATTTTATTTCAAATGTTGTTAAATTAATTATTTCTCTTAACATGTAGTATAATCACAATTCTCTTTCTTTTACTTTCTGAAAAAAATAAAAGATAAAATTGAAACAAATTAATTAATAATTACTACAAAATTACCAACTTATTCAAAAGAAAAATGGGACTAAAAATTTGTGTTTTGGGGGAAAAAAATCTCAAAATTAATCAAAAATACTTTGCAAGTCAACAATTCAACAATGGAGAACTAAAAGGAGGTGATGATGACGATGCCAGTCAACTGATCATTACAGATCCTCTGCAGGGGTGACTAGGAATCGTAGTGTGGAATAGTAGGAACATACCCAAAACATTCGGTTGACCTCACGTTTTATTTCACGTTATTTTGTGGGTGTTATTGTTAACTGATAATGATGTCAAACTTGTATGTCATGGGAGGCAGCAGATACTACACCAAGAAATAATCAAAACAGCAACGGGGTTTCTTGTTCTTGCAGTTATTCTATGTTTGCAAGAAATCTCTGCTGAGTGAGAAATGGATATTTTCACTTTTCATAGCCAATGAATGAATGAACGGGTTTTGTCTTTTTCAGGTTTTCAATTTACAGTTCGATGAATGCCATATGGGTTTTGGAGAAATAAGGCTATGGAATTTCAAGTGCTGAAGAAAAAGCCGGTAAAGTTTCCTTGTTTCTCTGGTTTCTTGAGTCTTTTTTTCGACTTTGGGACTTGAAAAATGAAATCTTTTTGGATACCCTCAGAGTAAAAATGGTTTCTTATCTTGAGAAAGTTTTACTCTTGGTCTTTTTTGGAAGGGGGAATTAACTTGTTTCTTTGTTTTGTGTTTTTGATACTGCACAATTTCTTTGTCTTCCGGAAAGTTGCTGCAGAAAAAATGGCTTCTTTTCTTGTGTTGTTCAATTTAAACACGCATGACGAATGTTCAGTGACCATGATTAAATTAACTGCCTAAAACGGAGAACAGGAGACCAACCCACTTATACTACTTCAGTATCTCGGAAAAATCTATGCAATTGAGTCCATTTTAGAATTAGAAACTAAGCGCCCAAGGCAGCAAGCAGAACAGAAAGACAAATTAAGCTCAGTTTCTCATCTTCCGTGTAAAGCCTTCTTCCTATTTTTCTATCTGTGTTCTGTTTCATTTTCAAGTTAGATGCCGAAAGAGTATGAAGAGTTCAGAATTTATTAGTTTAATTTGGTCAGAAAATGTTGAATAACAGATCATACACACAAATCATCTTACATGACGATTCACTTCTGTATTCTTATCTAAATAGAGTGACATGGAAGAGCGAGTAACTCAAGTACAGGGCCTTGAGGCTTTGGCACCATCAAACACTCCAGTGGCCATCGCTATCAGTGGAAGTAGAAAAAGTAAAAACGTTGTGCTTTGGGCTTTGGAGAAATTTATTCCCGAGGGAGAGGGCTTTTTCAGATTGCTGTATGTTCGGCCAAAGATAACTGCAGTTCCAACTGCTAGTAAGTATACCTGAGAATAGCTCTGGTTAACGTTGTGCAGTTACCAAATGGCATACATCTGACCTCTTTTACATTTGCAGTGGGAAATTTAATTCCTATATCTCAAGTGAGAGATGATGTTGCAACTGCTTTCAGAAAGGAGATGGAATGGCAAGCAAGTGAAAAGCTGCTTCCCTACAAGATGATGTGTGCTCAAAGAAAGGTGTATATATACTTTGGTGGATGGATTAAGAAAGTGAAGGCTGAATTTTTTTTTAAGCTATAATGATGATTCAAAATGCAGGTACAAGTCGAAATTGTACAAATTGAATCAGATGATGTGGTGAATGCAATATTGGAGCAGGTTGTTAAAAGCCACATTAGTAAGCTTGTCATTGGAGCCTCATCTCGTGGTCTTTTCTCACGGTACCTATATCGTTAGTCTCTCTTCCCCCGTCCCCATCCCCATCCCCTCCCCCTTCCTCTAACCTCTTACAGGTCTAAATCTTTTCCATCATAATTAACAATATCACTTTTGCAAGGGAAGAAAGAGATCAACATTAATACCAAGTCTGTGCAGATTTCTTGTAAAATATTTTATCCATATATGATTGGCTAAATTGCAAATTGTTCTTAGAATGCAAATGTAAGAATGATAAAATTCCTCTTGGTGCTACGGGATTTTTCTCTCAATAGAGGTCTGTACAGGGAGGACTGAAACAGGATTAGAACACAACCGGACAATGTGTGTTTCCACTCCAGGACTGCTTATCGAAGTAAAATGGCAGTTCAACTATTCCCTTATGGTGGAATTGCATCAACTGATGATGGGACTAATTAATGTATTTGCAACTTAATATCATTAAAGCTTGCATAACGATTGTTATTCCCTTTTTTGTCTTTTTATTCAGCTTCCAGTAGCAACTGTCTTGCTTGCTGATAACATATTTGATTGTTGGACCTAGGGGGCCAAATTTGTCCTCAAGGATCTCAGATTGCACTCCAAGATTCTGCAATGTGTATGCTGTTTCAAAGGGAAAGCTGTCATCTGTTCGCCCTTCTGATCCAGAAAAATTTGGAAGCATAAGAGAAAGCTGTAGTGATACAAGTTCTTCAAGCAGTAATTCTTTAAGCAACGATTTCATTTCCCAATCAGGTTAGGCTTATCAAATGTTTTACCATCAGTTGCATGAGAAAGTGATCTGTTGAGGTATAATAAAAGAGGGGACAATCATTATGAATTGATCGATTAAGCATTTGGAATGTTAGTTGGAGTACTCATCATTGTATCAGCTTCATTGTATCTTTTTCAATTGATTTCAATGTCCATCCCATGGCTAGCATGATCATTTGCATGTTAAACTTACACTAGATGTGGCATTTGCTGCAAAACTCCCCTACAGTAGTACAATAAATATACTCCCTGCATAACGTGTTTTGCCATGTGTATAGATATTATTTTTCTCATTCTTTATTGATGGCATGTGAAACACTTCTTGAAAATATCAATGGTTTGCATCCTTGGTGCTTACTTCCAATGGAAGCCATTTTTGAGCAATTTTTCGGCTTTTGTCTACACAACAAGTTAAAATTTAAAATTCAGTGTCCATTTCCAGTTAAATTCTTCAACAGTTCTGGCATTCCAATAGTTCTGCAATATTGTTTACTTCTAAACTACTTGATCTTAGGATTAAAGAGATATAAGTTAATGCATTTCTTTTTGTTCTTCAGAATGGGCAGGTAAAAGCTCAACTGCTTCTTACCCTCATTTTCATTCCCCATCACTACCTCAACAACGCCTTCTAGCTCTTAAAACTATGAACCAAGCCCTTCTTCACAGAAAAATGAATTCAGATGAATCCATCTTCAGTAGAAGTTTGTCTCTCAAAACTGGAGAAGAAAGTGATGATGACGCAAGTTCATCCCTCAGCCATTCAGATGTTGATGCTACTTCTAGTTTTAGAAGCTTAGTGACAGAGGAGCAATCTTGGACCCTTGATCAAGCTTCTAGTTTAGATAGTTTATCTGGAAGCCAGGTAATTAAGTTCTCTTGGTTTCATTAATTATATGCCTGTAATATTTTCATTCTATGATGGGGTTGTATTTCTTGTCTTATAAATGGTTTTGCACAAGAATTGGTATTAGATTTTTGCATCTTTAGTAAAAACTCCAAAGCCCGTCAAGGTTTAATTTTTATTATTATTTTTTTAAAATAACATTTTCCTGACAAGTGCTGGAGCTTGGTAATTAATTATGTCGCACTTCTCTACAGGTTGACATTAATTTTGAGCTAGAAAAGTTAAGAATTGAACTCAGACATCTTCGTGGAATGTATGCAATGGCCCAAAATGAGGCAATTGATGCTTCAAGAAAGGTACTAATCATTAGTCTTCCAGTTAATAGGGTTTTCGTAACCAAATAACCAAGTCAATGTGTAATGGTGCACTTGAATATAATCAGTGCCTCCTATCTAAAAGAATATTCATTAGTCAAGAAAATACTGATTGCTACTCTGAATTTACTAACATGCAATGTAAATGCTCAAAGAGTTTTCTTCCACCAGGTTGTATTTGATTTGCTCATGATAGAATTCATTTTAAATCGATGGTATGATAAATCAGAACTAGACTCTGGGGTATGGCCAGTTACATCCTCTGTCAATTTGTTTATCCGTTTAAACCTTCTCTGGCCTTGTCCAAATTTTTTTATCCTGATATAATAAACTTGGTGTCTGTCAACCAAATTGCCCTACATTGCATGTATCAAACATTATGTCTTTTTACTCTCTGATGATGCTTAAAGATTGTTTACTACTAAATAATTGCAAAGAACATAAGCAATTGACTTGGGTGCATAAGTTTTGTGTCCCCTTTTGAACATCACGAATGTTGCTCTTGGTGGACCCATGCAAAGTCAGATACAGCAGTTTTTATACTATGGACTACTGTGTTTTTTTTCTTCTCAACTTGCAATAATCACATGCTTCATTCTCTCTGTTAGCTAAATGATCTTAACAAGCGCCGTTTGGATGAAACAATTAAGCTCAAGGAGATAACCCTCAAAGAGGAGGAAGCCAAACAATTAGCAAAGCAGGAAATGGAAAAATATGAAGCTATTAAGCGGGAGGCTGATTATGTGAAAGAATGTGCTGAAAGAGAAGCTAAACAAAAAAGAGAAGCAGAGGCCAATGCCCTGTGGGAAGCTAAAGAAAAAGAAAAACTTGAGAATGCGTTGGTTGGCCCTGTGAATCGTTACCAAAAATTCACATGGGAAGAAATCAAGTCTGCTACATTATCATTTGCTGAGGATCTTAGAGTTGGAATGGGCTCATATGGAACTGTCTATAAGTGCTGTTTAGGTTATACTACTGCTGCTGTAAAAGTTCTCCATGCTAAGGATGCATACAGATCCAAGCAGTTTCAGCAGGAGGTATGAATCCATGGACAATGAATGAGACAATAACAATCATTTCCGTTGCATATATGAAAATGAGAATTTTGACAAATCTTCATTATGCTAATATTTGCTTTTCTTTTTTCCTAATAATCTCAGCTAGAGATTTTGAGCAAAATCCGTCATCCCCATTTGCTAATTCTTTTAGGGGCATGCCCTGACCGTGGCTGCCTCGTCTATGAGTTTATGGAGAATGGAAGCCTGGAGGAGAGGTTGCTGACAAAAAACAATTCATTGCCAATTCCTTGGTTTGAAAGGTTTCGAATTGCTTGGGAAGTAGCCTCAGCCCTGGTCTTTCTTCACAAAACAAAACCAAGGCCAATCATTCATCGAGATTTAAAACCAGCAAACATATTGCTTGATCGTAACTTTGTCAGCAAAATTGGTGATGTTGGCCTTTCCACGGTGCTGCAGTCTGATCATTCTTCTATATCTACATCATACAAGGAAACTGGTCCAGTTGGGACATTTTGCTATATAGATCCTGAATATCAAAGAACTGGATTAGTCTCACCAAAATCAGATGTCTATGCTTTTGGCATAGTAATTTTGCAGCTGCTGACTGCGAAACCAGCCATAGCATTGGCACATCTGGTGGAAAAGGCAATGGAGAATGATTCAATAAATGATGTATTAGATGAATATGCTGGTGAATGGCCAATTGAAGAGACAAAGAAACTGGTTGTGTTGGGATTGAGATGCACAGAACTTAGAGGTAAAGACAGACCTGATCTGAAAGATGAAGTTCTCCCTGTACTGGAGAACTTGAAAAACATTGCTAACCAAGCTAGAGATTTAGCATCCACTCCTCAACCACTACCTCCAGCTCACTTCGTATGCCCCATTAACAAGGTATGATATGTTTCTCTCCATTTTCATATTGAGAACTCAGGTCTGCCCTGGACTTTGTATATTTCCATTTCGAAAAGTTAACTTCTTGATTGGCTCTGCTGGTAAAATATTTAGATTTACCTTCCATTGTGGGAAGTAATACTCAAGTAAGCTAATCTACAAGCTTACATGTGGGCAGCCAAATGATCCATAGCACTGATATTCCATAGCTCAAAATTTTAGGTTATATGGAGGAGTTTGTTATTTGTTAGGCTAGAAAGCTCCATGCTTTGTCAATGAGATTGCTGTTTTTCCATCACAGGAAGTAATGCATGACCCTCATGTTGCTGCTGATGGTTATACATATGAGCGGGAAGCTATAGAGACATGGCTCCAGGGGAAAGATACATCTCCAATGACAAACTTGCCACTTCCTCATAAGAATCTGTTACGAGATTACAGACTCCTTTCTGCAATTCTGGAGTGGAAACCTTCAAAACATTGATGTTAATATTACATTTTTTATGAGTTCTTAATATAGGAAGACCCTTAGCCTTGGAATGCAAATGATTACCAAAGTTTTAGTTTGTCACCAAAAGCTGTACTTAGAAAACAGAAGGTGACCAATAAGAATAGGCATTGTTAGCCTCGCAAAGGTTGTTTGTATGAATCCTAAGTTCCTCGGTCTATGACAGAATTCAGTGTTGTTGAACTCGAAATCCCATTGCCAGTGCTGCAAAAAATGACAAATTTTCCGGAAGGACTGAGTATTTGGGAAACTAAATGACTTTGTGTGTGTGTGTGTGTGTGTGTGCGCCTTATTAATAAAAGAATAGAATACTTGACTTGGAATTTAAAAAATAAATAAATAAAAAAATTGACAATTTAGATTTTTAGACAAAATAAAAATTTAACCAAAGGTTCAAGTGCGTTAATGTGGAGGTCCCATATTTCAATCACAAACTAAAAGAAAGAAAAGTGGCCATCTGATCAGATCCCAACCAAAGCGAGCAGAAAATTTTTGAAAGACGGGCACTAGAAAAAGGTCTGGGCACGGAAGGGCGAAAGCGGGACACTAATTAAAGAACATTGGAAAACTTCAACACTCCTTCTGGTGTCAATTCTGTGAATATAATAATGACTTCTACATTTTTGTAAAATTTTGGTCAACCTATGGATTCATCAGTAACGACAACTGAATCAAACTTCTTGATCAGCAAAAGATTAAAGAAAGATTTTGTTTAGCTATTTGAATGGGACTAGACTCAAAAGACATCAACTGACTGTCATGTTAACCAATAGTGCTAGGCCTATACAAAATGGTTATATTTGATCAAACAGATACCTAAAAGATTTGGCTTAATTTTCTGACACATGCCCTGTCTGGGACCACCCCTGCAATATACTTGGAAGCAATGTGGCATTCTTCTTCTTCAGCAATCTTGTAAGACTCATTCTGATGAATATGAATCATGTGAATCAAGCAGCAGTGGCGTCATTCTGAGGTTAACCTGTCACTAATGTTCAAAAAAGAATCAATTGAGCTAACGTTTACCCAAGAAGCTTAAAATACATAACTTCTTTTTGTCTTGAAGAGGTTGTTCCACCACATTAGCCTCCTCATTTCATCAATCTTACTCAGTTCAAAACTTCATCCACTGGCTAAACAGCACTGAGTTTGGAGTGATTGCCCACTAAGAACATCAAATATGACTACCAATGTGTCATTTTTTGAATGGCCATTGTTGTCATGGCCACAATAGAAGCCAAACCTCTGGCAAGTAAACAAGGTGAGCTCATGAAAACCAGAGTCCTATTCACTCCACAAGAAATCCAAGGTTCTTATTTTCCAATTTCTTCGAGCTTAGCAAGGATTTGTTTTGCATCAGGCCTTAGAGAAGGTGAAGGAGAACAGCAAGCCATTGAAAGTTGAAACAACCTGAGAACCCGATCTTCAGTGGCTGCCCTTTGATCTTGGCTTTGACTAAGAATAATGTCTGGATGATACACTTCAGAAATTTGATCGTCAAGAATCGCGGCCCTAAGCACATTTGGTAGATGATAATCTTGATCAGGGGTGGGATTCTCATCAACTGGTTCCTTTCCTGTTAGTAGTTCCAGCAAAATTATTCCAAAGCTGAAAATATCACTCTCTTCGCTAGCATCTTTCATTTTTATCAACTCGGGGGCTTTGTACCCTGCAGCTGCAGAAGCTTCAAGCATTTGTTGTCCAGCCGTCGGATCCAGAAGAAGGTGCAGGCCAAAATCAGAGAGATATGGTTGGTAATGCCGGTCAAGTAATATGTTCTTTGACTTGAGATTGCCATGAATAATGGGGTCCTCCAAACCCATGTGAAGATAAGTCAAAGCCTTAGCAATGCCAACCGATATTCTATATATAACAGGCCATCTATGAGCCTCACCATTGCCATCTGTAAGTAAAAGGCATGATTGTTCCCTTTAGTACCATGTACACAGAATGCTGTATTCAAGGATTATTTTAAGATCTAAACTAGCCACCGACTGAAGAATTCTTATAATCAACCCCAAGATGTGATTCTTTAATAAAATGGTCTAAATCAAGAATTGCAATATGGCAAAAAGACCTAGTAAAGATCCAGTTCTAGCTTTTGGTTCCTTCTTTAGTGTTAATCTTGGAATTGTTGTCCTACTTGTCATGGCGGTGTGTAAAATATGTTGAAAAAGACAAAATTATGTCTTAATCCAGCTAAAAACTACCCAACAGGCTTTCCCATTGTTTTGCCGACCATTTCAGACAGTTATATGGGAGAATGCAAATCAACTTAATAGCATAAAAGGTTTTATATGGTCATGCAGTTAACTTTGAATGGCTTTACAGTCTTCAAGAACAGGCTAAATAGCTACCATTCGACAGATAAGAAGTTCATCCCTGTTCACCCAATTAGACAAGCACAAATAAAAGTAAGACAACGACAGCTCTCTAGGTCCAAGAATCTTTAAAAACCCAGAAAAGTAAGACAAATTCCTTCCTCTAACAGGGAAGGTTCCCAAACCCCCCCGTTCGACTCGGTAACTAAGAATGCTAATATTTTAGTCTTACATTTTACCTTCGCCATTGATTTCTGACTTTAACCAGAGCAAATCAAGCATATATCCAACAATTTTGAACGGGATATTTGATGGTACCCCTAATTTTTTATGTGATGAAAAATCATCTCACTAAAAACATCAACTAGTTTGAATAAAAGAAAGCATACAAACAATATATAGAAGAGCCTTACCCCTAATAAATTGAGCCAAGTTTCCCAAACGGTAAAATGGATGAACCATCAGCTTCTCCCCCCTCGGGCCCGCATAAAATGCACAGAGAGGCACCAAGTTTGGATGCCTTAAAGACCCCAACAACTCTATAATTGACAGCAATTCCTTCATCCTCAATGTGCAAGCAGGCCTCAGAAACCGAAGCAGAGCAAGTGAATTAGTGCTGAGCAAACTAGCCCTATACAGAGTCCCATAACTGGATTTTCCTATAACTTCACCAGGAGCTTCCAGTATATCATGCACAGAGAGATCTTCAGCACCTTGAAACCTGATTAAGTCCTCTCTGTCCAGTCCCTCTTTTTCTTTGCACTCAAAGCTGGCTTCTAGGTCCTTTGAAAAATCTACCACAGTCTTCCTTCTACAACAGTAGATCATAAGAAACAGAAAGATTGAAACAGCAAATACAGTCAGTCCTATAACTAAAATCAGCATATGCTTGTGCTCCATTTGGGTTAAAGAAAAATGTGAGTCTTGGGATATATTTTGTTCCAAAATGCAAAAAGATCGTATCTTGATGGGAATAAAAGAAAGATCCAAGATTTAGGTGGGACGTAAGAATGTGAAGGAAGAGTCTTTTGCTTGTATTATGTGGTAGTTGAAATGAAAACGAAATGCGATCACATCGGCTCGATCATGTACAAGAACATGAAAACAAAAGTGGATTTTCTTTGGTGGTGAGAAATCCCATGATCCTCCTAGTCTAAAAGGGAAGAAGAAGAGCTTGAAGCCGAGAGAAAGTGAAAGAGAGAGAACAGAAGTCAGAGTAAGCGTTGGCAGAAGAAAAAGGAAAGAGATGGAAGCATGTGCTGGTTTTTATCTGTCAGATTGATCTGCTGCTGATGATGATGTTTATGTTTAAGCCTTGCATTTTTATTAAATTCTATTTATACTATTAAAGAAATTTAAAATAAATCAAATGCTGCTCGACTTGAATCGGCCCAGCAATCAACGCTGAGTAACAGGTTCTTTTGTTCTCCTCCCAATTACAAGGGAAAAAATTTATATATTCTCTGGGATTTTTTTTTTTTAATTTACCCAAACTTTAAGAAAAATAAAAAATTTTCAGTTTGAAATTCATTTTCTACTTTAACTTTTGTATTCAAGTTTTTTTAAAAAATTGAGCTGGCATATATAAATATTGTTAAGGAGAGAACTGATTTGGACATGCATACACAATCAACACCATAAAGTATAAAAATAAGGTAAAAAATCAACACGAGAATTTATAAAGTTCAATCCCAAAGGCCTATATCCTTCTTCAAGGACATGAAGATTTCCATTATGAAAAGAGACGAAATATTACAACAAAGATCTACAATAGTACCTATAAATAGGTACTAAACCTTGAATCTTTACAAATCTTAATCTAATTATATCATGGTTTTTATTAATTTAAATATATTAGAAATATAATAATTCCTAATCCAAGTCAAACCACATTATCCTTATTCAATTAGGATTTCAACTATATTTCCCAATTCAATTAAGAATACAATATAACCCAACAATCTTCCAATTAGATTATATTCTTTCTCTATCAACAAGAAAATCTCCGCTCTATCCTACCCAACCCAAACTAGGACTTTGTTGCAAACACCAACAAGTTCACGTAATACCTAAACTTTTCCATAGGAACTACCAAGTCAGTGATTTTGTAGGGAGTACAACCTATCTAGCTTCTTCCATATCTTTGTTGTAGCTTCTATGTCGCAACCTAAAGAATGCAATATGTACAAATCAGACTCCAAGCCTTTTCCTCTATATTTGCTTCCTCAAACATTTTCATCTCTACTGACTAATCTTTTTTAATAGTCCTTCACAATCCTTGTAGCACCCGAGTCAACCTAATCTCATAGATGGTTATCAATTACTCCATCGAACTTATCTACATCATACTTTACTTAAGACGAAGATGACATCTTTAACTCCAAATTGTGTAGAAAACTCCAATCAAGACCCGATACCACCTTTTGCACCCAATCTGTCTCTGATGAGTAAACTCAAATATCTCTTTCTAGCACCAATCTCCTTCACAAGATCCTGTCTCAGATATCTCCCTCTATGATCAATCTCCTTCCTAAGATCGTACTTAGATATCTACTCTAGTTAGGATATGTTGTCTCAAATATCTCTTCCATAGGGTTTCGAAATTGAGTTACAACAACAAATCGGGGCATCTTCTCTTGTCTTTCCTCCCAAGACCTAGTGACAAACTTGAGATTAGTGGGTCATGGGCCCAACGATACCCATTGTGCTCTTGTTATGCCACTACGACAGTCATGATGACTAGCCAACCTACCTCTACTACCACTTGTTAGGGAGAGAACTGATTTGGATATGCGCATACAATCAACCCAACAAAGTATAAAAGTAAAGCAAAAAATCGACGCTAGGGTTTAATGAGGTTCAATCCTAAGGGTCCACATCCTCTGACAAGGACATAGAGATTTCCATTATGGCAAGAGACAAAAGGTTACAACAAAAATTTTCGATAGTATAGGTACTAAACCTTGAATCTTTATAAATCCTAATCTAATTATAATATGGTTTTCTTAATCTGAATATTCAAAAAATATAATAATTCTTAATCCAAGTTTAACTACATTGTCCTTGTCAAATTAGAATTCCACCTATATTTCATAATTCAATTAAGAATACAATACA
>JAOXNR010000022.1:1254609-1275094 GCA_028571225.1 Parsonsia alboflavescens
GGTTGAACCGGCCAGTTTTCACTGGTTTGAAAAAATTCCACCGGTTTTTTCCCTTGAACCGGACCGGTCAACTGGCCGGTTCCCGATTTGACCGGTTGGATCGGCTGATCCGATCCGGTCCACAAAACATTGGTATAAATAAAAGAAAAATGTTCCAGCAAGAAAAAGAAAAATTATCTTTGCCTTTTCCCCGTTCAAGTTGATGGATCCATTTGGACAGAGGCTTAATTTTTAAATTTTGAAAAATAAACTTTTACTGACTTTTTAAAAAACAGAACTTGAAAGTTTTAAAAAATGAATTTGCATTTGGATGTTATCGAGTTTTAAATCGAAACCCATCTACAGATCCTAGTCAACTAAGCTTCTGCATGTCCTCTTACAATCTGTTTTGATTTTTCCATTTCTCTAATAGTAAAACTTTTATGCAAAATTAAATCTACCTATGTCTATCGTCATTCAATTCACCAAATAAACTTGATTTAATGTTATTCAGTGGTACTCAACTACAACATAAGATTACAAAAGAGTTAATTAGAATTCCTTCACAAAGGCTAAAAGAGAAATCCCGCACCAATGGTGGCTTTGCCCAAGTAGATCTTTTGTTAAAATCTCTTAATCTTGAATTTCCAAACCTTTCTCTTCTTCAACTTTCATTCAATTCATCATCCAACATTCCAATCCACCTTCCTACCTTTTCTTCTCTTGTCAATTATGAATGCTAATCCACAATGAAATAAGGTAGACCTCTCCAAACCCACTAATAGATAACATGGAGGGCAAATGATATATACGAGATAGTTAAATCTGATTGATTCTAAATATTTGATGAGGTCGGTGAGAATTTAGCCCTTTTTATGCACCAGAGGAGGAGAGACGTCATACATAGATAAAAGCTGCAATAAAATTATAAAGTTAGATGAAAAGAGAAATAGAAAGAAATGATGAAAGAGAAAGTAAGAACAAGAAAAAAGAGACAACAAAGGAGTAAGGAAAAAGGAAAAAGATAAAAGAAAGAAAAAGAAGGGAACTTAAATCACAAAAAAGGTCTAGACAGTTTTCTATTTTACAAGCTAATTGGGTTCACTTCTTGAAAAATGAGATGGTCAACATTTGATCAAATAAGATTTTATTCATGGTTTTTTTAATCTAATCGGACTAGTCGGTTAGATGGGTTGAATCAAAAATTGCATCTGTGACCGATTCGGATCAAGGGGAAAAATCCAAGAACCTGAAAACCGACCTCTATTGTTTAGACTGCATTGTGTCGGCTGGTTCAACCGATGAACCATTGAACCGATCAGCTAGTGATAAGACCGTTCAATTTCTTTTAAAAAAAAATTCTGGGACTAAATTCATAGAACTAAAAACTTCAAACACTAAATTGATAAATAAACAAAGTTCATTTTGACCAAAGCCTTCTCCAATTTTTTTTTTTTTCATTTATTTCTCCTTTTCTCCGCGTTGCGCGTTCAATCAACTTTCTGAAAATTTAGTGGCAGCATCTACTCTTTGCTTCGTCACCAGCGACCTTGGCTCTTTGCTCGTCTCCTTTTCCAACATCGACAGCATCTCCAATTGACTTCATTTTCGACCTTAGTAAGTTGTAACTTTTTTTCATTTACCTTTGTTTTTGTGTTTTAATTAATTTCCGTTTCTGAATTATAACTTAAAAGAAAATTTGATTAAATTGTTGAGGTCATTGTGTTTGTTGATGTTCAATTGAAAGAAAATAAAGGATTGCTAGCTCATTTATTTTACCAGTATATATATTTTTTTGTCTCTATTTTTAACTTGCTAACTATGTTTGTTAAGGGCTTGAGGCCATCTGTGTTTGTTCTTGTTTGATTTTATTATAGTTAATTAAAGAAATATTTGAAAATTTGCAACTTTTTTAAGTAGTAAGAATCAAGAATTTATAATGATTTTATCTTGTAATGGTTAATATGAAGAGATTAGTAATGACTTTTTTAATACTTTGTCATTTGCGATGATGTTGAACTAAAATTTATCCTTTTCAAATGTGTAATAACATATGAATTTTTGTATGTTTTTAACTTTATGATAATTGGAATTTGAATTTTAATTTGCAAATTATAAGTTTTAAGATTTCTATATCTAAGATTCATGATTTCAATAAAAGATTAGATCATGAGTGGTATATTTTTATAAATACTTTATATTTATAGGATTTTATGATTAGTTATAAACTGATCCTAAATCAATCTTTTCATTTATTTTATGCATATATATTATTAATTTGAGAATAAATTATTATTATTATTTTAATACATTTCAATCTATAAAATAAATATTTTAATTATGAAATTAATCGATTAAATTATGATTTAATTACAATTCAATCATTAAATCATAAATCAATAACTTTTTCGATCAATTCTAAAACTATTGATTTTACCTGCTTAGCAACTGTTAAGTTTAGAATAATGGTAATCCATTTACGCCCGTAATCCATTTCATAGCCTCGTAAAACAGCAGTGATACTATTTCTCAAACAAAATTCTTCCCTCGATAACCACACAGATTTTGCAGTTGTTTACGGAACAAAAAGTATCCAAGGGTATATACGATCATCTATAGCAGCAGCACCTACAAAATTGTGTCTATCTACAAATAAGTTCGTTCCCCTGCATCTTTTGATTGGGGAGATCTGAAATGGGATAAGAACTCAGCTCCGCATTCTCTTTACCTCAATTAGGAGCCATACATCAGAGATAATCTTGTAGACTTTCACCGCTTAAAGATTCCATCTCTTTGAGAATCTCTTGTGCAAGGGTCTTGACCGGTAGTTGTACATCCTCCAGCAGTTCACCAAGGAAAGGAATGGTTTCCGGCAATAACACCAGATATTCCTCCTTCAGATTCTCCACCAGATACTTGACAATTCTGAGACCCAATATTCGGGCACGCACCTTTTCATTGCGAGTATGCATCAATACCTGCATTACGTTGAAATTTTAAGTGTTTAAAAAGAAAAAGAAAAGGGTGAGATGCAGCCTGCAGGAATAATTATCAAAATCCATGACTGAAATGTTAAGGCCTTTAAAGGAAGCTCTGGTGTCAAGTGCATGCTTACTGTAAGTCCCTCAATATACTTGAAACTATCTTTATCCTCGTGTCCAAATTCACACAGGAAAAATAATCTGTGGGCAAATGCCCAACATTTCAAGTAAGGTTATGTAAGGCAAATCCCAACAAAGTTTTTTACTCTGAAATATCAAATTTGTATAAGCAAAGTCCATATAAAAATCCAGTGGATTTAAGGTGCAAACAGTTTTGGTTTTTGATCACTTGTTGGTATAACATATTTTACAATTACCTCATGGTTCAATGGCTTCCAGAGGAGGTCGGAGCCAGCAGTTACCGCCATTTGACCAATACAAACAACCAACAAATCATCAACTTCTTTAACAGATGCTATATCTGGATGCTGATCCAAAAGGGATGGTGGGTCTGCGACCAGCTGCGAGACAACTGGTTTCAGGAGGACCTAGTGAAAACAAAAACATACATCAATTAATCCATAGATGTTAGATGTCAACATGCTGACAACTACTGCACAATCCTCACTTTTAAAAGTTTCAAATTCAGAAAATGGAGAACAACCAAAATACTGCTGCTAGAACCCAAATGCACATGCAGAATCATTACCAAAATAAAGGTGCCTAAATTTTACATGCATATGTGAATTATGGGAAAGCACACTCAATATGTTAACATGCAGCTCTATCACATTAGGAACATAAGTACAGGAATGTTTGCAAGCTCTCCCATATTTTATCAAAAACAGAAGGAAACAGAGCTCACTCTATCTAAAAGTAAGATAAAGAGGAATTACTTAGTCAGACTGTCAAATGAGTATAGCATCTCTAATTTGATAATAGTATGGAAAATATATCAAGATGTCCCAGTTTACTTTGCAACCACCAACAATCACCAGTAAATATTTTAATGAGACCATGAAGGCCAAAAATTTTGGGAGTGAAATGAGAACTAAAATGGAACAATATAATTATCGTACCATACCAAAATAAGAGTCTACTAAAAAAAATTCAACAAAGACAACAAAAGCTACTCCTGGATTCATGATCCAACAAAGTGCATTTGTCTTACATCTCCATAGGAAAACCAAAAACTAAAGATAGTTTCGAAGAATCGACCTCCACGACCATCAATAAGTCAAAAATCACCTCTACAACTATAGGGTTAGAGAGAACAATAAAAATGACTTATTCTTATGCTCTTCCAAGAGGACAAATTGTTTTGGCTAATAAGTCTACAAATTGGAAAGTAAAAAATAAAAAATACTTGCCTGGAAATTTGAGGAGTCAAGAAACTTCAGGTTGCCAGTATCATAAAGAAAACACTTGTGTAGAGAGGATAAAATTAAGGCCCGGAGATGCCAGGCTTCATGAGTTAATGTTCTGCTCACACATTTAATCTCAGTGCTTCCAGCCTGGAGCTTCATCTTTTTCCTTTTTTGAGTTAAACAAACTAATGTATCTTCAGCATCAGTAAGATGATGCACGCATCCATCAACAATGTACTTGAAGTAAGGTACAAATAATGATCTGAAAAAAGAAAAAAATTATGGAACCATGAATGATGAAAACTAGGAATGAAGCATGAACTTCTTGTTTCTGCATTACAAAACTTGCATCTTAGGGAAAGTTATTTTCCCCTTCTATGTTTTACATTCCTCAAGGCTGCATTTAAAACTGTGTAATTTTACATCTGAGGATATTGGGCATCTTCATAACAATGAAAAAGGTATTTATGATCCTTCATACCAGTGCTAATGCATTCATGCATGTGCCTGTGTTATACACACAAACACACACACACGTGAGTTTTCTGCTTCTGGAAAAGTCTATAAGCAGTGCGCCCATACTAAGGAGCAATCTAAGACTGCCTAATTAATCTTAAAACAGCACAGCAAAAAAAATGAAGATTAATTAGGACTGAATATCTGGTAACAACTTTTTCAGATTGCTTTCGGAGAGAGGTTAAGAGACATTCATTCTTCCCAAACAAGTAATAGGAAATACAGCAGACGAAACCAAGAAGGATGAGAAGTATATCTTTTAGAGAGGGTATTACAATCCTTGAGGACAAGCAGTAAGTCATTTTTCTCACAGCAAGAATGTGCCATGAACCTCCTAGAAAAAGGAAGTATCTCAGATAGGAAAAATCTTCAGTGGCCATAAGGCATTTCCAGCTGTTATCGATAATGCGAAAGATTGGTAACTTTTCCAGAAATCAGATGCATGATAACTAACTTGTCAACCAACTGCTAATGAGAAATTGATTTGGATTCCATCACACCTAAGTTTTTGGTCCAATAATTTCTAAATATCAGATGGATATATGTATGGACTAAAGACCCAATTCAACTGGTTTTGCAAGCAGGGACTCTAATACAAGGGGACTATGGGTAACTTGGCCAATGAAAAATTTGTCAGTTAGAAGGTTCCTTTAGCATTTCAAATCTTCAGTAAGTTTTAAGCGTCCCCATCATGATGACTTCAGAATTATAAAAGGAATGGCCCCTTTCTTGGCAGTAACAATCACAAAGCATATCTTTCCCAAGCACATCAAAAGAAAAATATAACAATCAGAACTGCCAATTAGATGTATTGCCACTGCCTTGGATTAAAAAAATATATATATGATTCAAGCACAGAAAGACATGAGAAGGGAACAAAACAATCAAAAAGAAAAAACAACAAAACCAACTCATTTGACATGCCAGTTAAATTAACAACTTTTTTGCATGTCTTAAGATAGCCCAAAAAAGCATTACAATGATGTTTTTAAGTAGCTGTTAAGTAGAGCATTTCAAAAGCAGAAATGAGTTGACTGATCAAAGACATAAAAGCTAGCTAGTCTACCCCAAGAATAAAGAAGCGACACAAAAGCAGGTGAGAAATTTACAGCATTAACAGTAACATCTTGGAAACACATTTCATCCCCTCAAATGAAAGTTAGACAGAATACTTGCTTGTAATGAAGATAAAAGTGATATTTCACTTTGCATACACCGAAACTAGTCAATAAAATGGAATCAAGTTAAGGGTAACAACTTACCGATGTGTTTCAGCAAGTTTATTTACAACACCATAGAAAGAAATAGCACGGGCAACGTTTTTACTTCCACTACAATCACTTTCCTCTGTATATGACCCTGACCACTCAATACTCTTCACAAAGAGAGGCTTAAACATGGTTTCTGTAAGTTTTGTAGTCAGAATGACCAAAGACTCAGTCACTTTCTCCTCCACGACATTTAAATGTTTAACTGAAGCAGGCTTCTGACGACGAAGATCAAGAGCCAACATGCAGAGATCAAAGATCTGCACATGATAAGTTGCAACAGCAGATTTATCCATTGAAGCCACAATGCTCCCTAGCATTTCAAATGTAATGGATAAACTCGACTCTCCAGATCTTACAGCCTCAGAGTAAGTCCTCAGAAGTGGAGGAAGTAAAAGCCGCACCTGATAGAAACAAAATGCAAGCAAGAAAAGATCACAATCAATCACACTATAGTAATAAAAAATGAACATAAAAAACTTCACTAGAAAAACTTGCCGGAATTTTGTCTGTGATAAGCTTCCGCACAACATCAACTTTCACCTTCAATTTGACTTCTGATACTGAAGAATACCAAGAATGCAACACAACAAGTTCTAGAATCTTGCTCAAATATGGATTTAAAAACCCACCAAGTTTGTCAAGAACTGCCTCTAAGCTCACAAGGACAGACATGAGGATGGAATCCCTCAATTTTATAGATGTACCAGAAGTATCTCCATCAAGGTTTTTCGTTTCTTCCAACACAGATGGAGAGATGCTGGAAGATATACAGAAAATGCCTTCCATTATACTAGGGAGTTCGGATAGTGCCCTTGGCCCAAGTACATCTATGAGAGCACCAACAGTCCGAAGACAAGTAGAAGAAACAGAAGGATTCTTTGAACATATGTTTTTACTAACAGAGTTCAGGCAAATGCTGAAAATTGAATTATCTGATGGGAATCTGTTGGCCAGTACTTCCAATGTCCCAATAGCTGCAAGTTTCAACTGAATATCAGCCGGGTCCTCACTGGAATCATCAACTAACTTCAATATCTCCAGACACATATTGCCATAACTTTTCTGAGTTATCTCATCAAGCTGAAGACACGAGTTTCTTAGGCTTTTACTTGATCCCTTCCTCTCATAGCGTTTACTAATGGTACTACTCTCTTTCAGTGTTTCACATAGAAGCCCCAGAGCCTGAAAATTAATGAATCAATATCAACCAGAGAAGTGAGTGATTCTACCGGAATTATACAAAAACAAAATAATCTAAAGAAAAATTGATAGCAAGCCTCTGGTGCCAAAAATTTCTGCTCAAGATAAAAAATTGTACCAAATAAGGTTACTTAAAATGCACATTAACAGGTGGAAACAAAAACCTACCAGATCAGACTATTGGCTAGCATACATCCAAACAAATCATCAATGAAACTCACAACACCAGTCCACTAGAAGAAATATCTCCAAATAGTAAAAATTAACATTGTGAAAAATAAAAAAAGAGAATTTTCACAAAAATAGGAAAAAGCTTTTCTTAATTATTCAATACCCATTCAATTTTTTACTGCAGATGCTTATCAAATTATTAAACTCCCATTCAACTTTTTTTAATACAATACAAAACATATTGGAGAGAAAAAGCTTTGTATACCTTCTTTCTCACATTTTTATCTGCATGACTCAACAATTGGAGAATGATTTTAAAGTAGGTTAAGGGGGATAGGGCTCCAGCAATAGTTTTGAGAACAGTATGCATATTTTCCTTGAGTTGCTTCCTGACAGAAGAAGACACAGCTACATGTTTTCTGCTTGAATCAACCAGTTGGAGAAGACAAATCACTTGCTCCATCAGTGCACCAATTGTTCCCTGAAAATACAAATATGATCAGTTTATGTAGATATTATTATACTAAACCACTCCATTTTTCACCAAGAGTTCTTTTCAAATTTAATATTCCTTACTGATGAAAATAAATAAGGAGATGTCAAAGTGCAATCACATTGGCAACAAGAATCTCTAGGCCATGCACAGCAGTTACCATCAATAAAGCAAAAAGCCCACCTTGTTTCCAATTTGAGGTTGAATTAGCATAACTAAAAATATAATATATACAATTATAGAGCAACATAATGAAAACAGAATACAAATGGAAGAGAAAAGAAAATCTGAAACTTTATCCATCCATCACAAACCACCTGTGTCCAAACTATGAACTTTCTGAAAGAAAACAATTCAATAGTCAAAAAGGAAACCTAAAACTGTACATCACAAGGGCCAGCGACAAAAGGTTTGGGAGGCACAGCAGGGAGAGCGTGAAGAAAATTCTCAAAATAACAAAAGAAAAGAAAAACTGGTGGTCCAACAGAGAAGAAGAAGAAGAAACCATGAAAGAAAAGTTTACTCCTAGAATTGCAAAAAGCACTAAAGTAGTAGTCCATGGACAGAATACATTTTGTCACCTATTCTATAATAATAATACCACTGGATCAAAGTCAATTTCAGAGAAAAGTCCAGATGAATCCAAAATCAGAATTATGGAAAAATAAATTACATATTTCATATGAGGACAGCCCTCTAAATTACTCACACTTCAAGCCATTCTCTAAATGCAACCCGGGCATTTACTGCAGAAAACAGGCCGCAAAGTACTAGTACTTGAAAGAAAACTAACCTGAATCTTATCCGAACCTTCTCCAGTATCAATCTTAAAAGAAATCTCAGGATCCAGTAGTTTCTCCGACACATATCGCATTGAAACCATTAGTTGCATAAAAAGTTCCTCTTTCCAAGTGCTTCCTTCAATTTTTGCAAGGAGCAATACCATTGAGGGAAGCCATATCTCACAAGAGTATTGCTCTGTTAATTGTTTTACAAATAAATACTCCCATTCACCATTGATTGTAGAATTTAAAAGATTCAAAGAAAGTTCTCTGTCAACTGTGCAGAATACACTCTTCTTTGAAACTAATGAACGGAAAAGGAGGAAGATCATTAAACTGAAGCTACCACTTTCTCCAAGGTTCCTGCAAAAGAAGGCTGTCAGCAATGCAAATCCCAGGAAAAAAAAAATTTAGAGGCAAAGAACATGAACTCGGGGATTTTACTACAAGATTTGGATCAAATATGTCCGGCAAAAGTCAAATTTTCACTCAGGAATTTTCGGAACTTTTACTTTCTTAGAGAATATAGAGTAGTTCCTGTAACCTTACTTTAGGAAAAGTTATTTGATGTTATACCTCAAAAGATGTACCACAATTGAAAGCCTCTGACTTTGAGCAACTTGAGGCAGAATGTCCACAAAAATCTAAAATGGAAAATAAATATGCAATAATATCAGAATGTGTAAGCTTAGAACAATCATCTCCATGGACAAATTCCACACTAAAAACAATAAGTCCCAAACGTATTGTTGCATTACCTGCAGCAATTTCTCCATGTCACCTGTTTTTGACAACCAAAATGGGACAACTGCTGATACAAGGTCTTCAAACACACGTCGCGAGTGTCCATCCCACTACCAAAGGAGGAATTGAAAATCTCAGTACAATAGGGAAAAACCGAAAACCCAAGAAGTTACAGTTTCAGAAGCAAGACAAGGATACAGAATTCTATATAAACATGTGAAAGATGAGGCATGAAAAGTTGCAAACAGGGATCGATGGAGACATCAATTCATTTCACTATCTTTGAAAGCATTAAAACATATCCAGGCCAGAAGATAGAGAATTAGTGACCCATAGCACTGCAAACCTAATCCAGAAAAACTGAGACAATCAAACTGATGCAGAACAAGTAGACGAGCAAGATCAAGATTGTTTAATAATTTTATTTCCTTAATTAGATAGAATTTTATTTAGAAACTTATTTTACTTTTTTTTTATTATTTTCTTCCTAATTTTTATTTCCTAGTCTAATTAGGAACACATACCTTGGCTATTAATAGTTTACTTGGTTTCTATTTCCTAGTCTGATTAGGAACATAGAACGTCTAGTATTATAAATAAGGATGAATGCCTAAGAGCTAGTGAGTTGAATCTATTATCAATAATATTTCAGAGTTTATCTCTCTTTCCTTGTGATCGCAAAGTGTTGTTCTTTCTTTCTTTGTCTTTTAACTACTTTAGATTAAAGTTTGTTTAGAGGAGAAAAACTCAATTTTCATTGTCTAGACCTCTGGCAAGTTCAGAAGTTAGATTATCGAAAAGCCTCAAATTTTGAAGGATTATTAAAAAGTTTGAGTACTGTTCACCAATTACTGTTCACCTCATTTACTGTTCATCCAAACTAAAAGTTGCGAGTTTTCTTGATTTCCTATTATTAGATTTCTTCCAAAATTTCTTATTCCTCAACCCACCACATCCACCTGAATCACAAACCTAAACATATCATCATGTATAGTCTAATGAACTACAACTAAACTAAAGATGAGGCCAGAATGCAACTAATAACAGGAATAAATTCGGCACAAAGAATAAGGCAAAGGCAATCAATCATGAAAAACCAACAGAAATTCTTAGACACTAGGCATAATTACTTGCAGAGAACCAGTTAGAATGATGGAGTAGGTCTACAACCAACAGGATACAAACCACATCCTTAAATCCTCTTTCACAATCAGGAAAACCTAATTTTTTCAACAAAAGTTAAACGAACAATATATTTCTCAAACAGATCCTTCAACGTAGATAGTCACACATTCAAGAACAGTTCTATCAAATTAATATTTTGGAGAAAAAAAATCTATCATTATCCTGGCATGGAAAGAGTATGATGTATGATATAAACCCTTCAGACATCCAATTCATATCACCAGTTTCTTGGGCCATCTAAAATACAAACAGGAGGAAAAGGTAACTGCCCAAACACAGCCATAACAAACCTGTGTGATCGCTGATTCCCCAACAATTATTAAAATGTCTAAAATGTGGTCCAAAACCTTGTCTGGTATGACTTTTGTGAGAGTGGAGAACAACAAAAACACATGATTTCTAGTTACTGCATCCTTTGAAGAGCGAGCACACTTAACAAGTAATTCCAGGTCAAACTGATCTAGAATGGCACGCTGCATCAAAGCAAGCACCTTATCAGGATATGAAGAGCAATCAAAAAGACATTATCTCCATGAAAGCTTAATTGGGAAACAAACCACATGTTGGGCATCATTTATAACTGAAGAACAAATATTTTCCAAGATCAATAGCAGTTCCTGTTGAATATAAACTTCAGTGCTTGAAACAGTCTGAGAGACTCCAGATGATGCTTGTACATGTTGCTTAGCCTTGTCCTCAGTCACATTCACCCCCTCATCATTCAGAAAGAACTTGCCAACAAATTTAAACAAGGTAGGTAGAAGAGAAGATCTACAAATAAAAATGGAAAGATAGATTAATAGCTGACAATGATTAAAAATATCAAGGGAAAACACAACACTAGCTACAGTTACAAAACTAATCACTACTCATAAACTAAACACCTGTTCTTTATGTTCTTCTTTAGCAGCAGTACATCGAGAAGCGAGCTAACACGGGAGAGTGTACTCCCTCTCTGCTTCAAGTCATCCAAAACAGAACCTTGATGTGTTGTCTTTTTCTTCTTCTTTCCATGTGCAGTACTTCTTTGGCAATCTACATTATTTAACACAGAAACAAGCATCCTGCCAACCACCACACAGCTAATCTGGAAATACGGAAGATAGTCTTGATAAGATAACTATAACTCATAAACAGAATAGACAAGCTCGTTGCTCAGAGGTAAGAGGTAAGAGCAATGTCACACAAGGTAAGATCCAAAGCATTAATAATGTGTTTAACAAAAATTCATAGCTCGAACACATGCCATAGACAATCTCTTTCTCAGACACTTGAGCAGATACAGATTACATGCTCTGCCCACAATACAAAATTCACCTTTGGAAGTTGTAATCCAAGATATAGAATACAGTGAATGGAGCAGGTTTCCAATCTAGTTTATCAACTAATACTTCAATGAAAATAATTGGTGTTTTCTGAAAAGTACTTTCACTAAAGCTATGACAAACTGAATACTCTTTCAAATTCTACTGCCTTAACTGTAGAAGATGACTAGAATGATAATAAGGCAATAATGATGTTTGTCAGAGCAACCATTCTGTTAAGCTCTTTTGAAAAAAAAAAAAAAAGAGGCACGTATCAACAAAATACAACATCTAAAATGATCTCTGTCGCTTAACATGAGTAATTGTGCAATTCTTTAGTAATAAAAGAAAAATACAAGGCTTTCAATGAAGCATTATTTGCAAAAGAAGTATTTTTGTTGCAGATGATTTATCTGGTCATAATAATGTAGGATATCAGATTTTGGACAATAAAAAATCTACTGTATGAAAAGGAACATAAAGGTCTGAGAATCTGATATATAGAAGCGAGGTCATCAACCAAAGAAATAAAACTAAAAGGAAAAAAATTGCAAAAACAGAGGAACAGAAAAGGCTTCAAAGAGGGAGACAAACATCTATCCGCAGCAAAGCCTCTCTAGCAGCAGTTTGAATACTGGAATTGGTGTTCCGGAACAAAGTCACAAGATCATCAAAGATAAGTTCCTGCCAAGCATGAAAATCATAAAGTTCAAGATAGAATAACAAAAGAGAACATGTAGCCTAATACTGTGGGAGCAAATCTATTGAAACAGAACCAATATGAGACCAGAAATCTGGTGAAACAGATCAGTTTATACATCAGTAAATTAATTTTCAAGTTGTTTCTGTGGCTTCTTGAGGCAAGAGGAAAGCATGCATGTGTGAGCAACAAAGACTGCCATCAAAAAAGGCCAACATGTTGGTACACAACTATCAAGGAAAACTTTGAAAATGAACTTGAAGGCGTCAAGAATCCCCCTGACATCGACATAGAGTCATGAGAACAATCATACAAATTAAGGAATCCTGTCTAAGAAAAATTGTGTCAAAAAGGAAAACAAGTCAGTGCAGTCGAAGAAACAGATGCAACCACAATCAAAAGTTCTCCTCCCCTTAGCATCTTTTTTCGGCCAAAATACCCATAAAAACAATACCATTAAACCCAGTCATCCAGAAAATAGACAAATTATATTTATACTAATCTCAAAAGTGGAACAAAAAATGAATTTCAGTCATTTTATCAACAGAGAACAAAACCTGAGTTTCAGTCTTCAAACATCCAAAGAATGATGTGCTCAGATTCCCCAGAACAGATAGACAAGGCTCCAAAATGATTGGATCTTCAGAGGATATTCCATTTAACTAAAAGCATAAAAATAAATCCATTACAGTTACTTTAAAAATATCAGGTAAACAAACAACATACTTTCAAGATTCCTATATTTACCGCCAAAGCCTTCAATATAAGGTCATCAACATCATTTCCTTCAAATGCAGTAGTAGTCATAACGCAGTTCTAGGGAAAAACAACAAACTCTTGTAAAAATTTCACAAAGCCTAGAACATAAAATAAAAGCAATTATAGACACTTATCAAATTTTACCTCCATGAGAAAGCACAGAATGTTAAGATCAGATTTTGACAACTTCTGGCTCGACTTGTCATGCATGATATGATAATCATGACGTCTTTTTAGAAGATCAGAAAGCAGTGACTTTATTGCATGAACTTCCATAATTTTACTCCCAAAGTCTTTAAGCAAAGAAAAGATCTTCAACTGCCATGAGATATAAGTATTAGTCACTTTTCCATTAAAAATTATACACATAAACAGCTTCTGAGAAAACATAAAAAATTCGTGTCTAACCTTCCCATAAGGTGAAAGTGATAGAGCCGAGACTAACAAGAAATCCAAGACCTCATCTTTTGTTGACTGATCAAATCTGTAAACACAAGAAAAACAAAAGAAATGATAAATATAAAATGAAACATATAAATGCTCGAGGAATTTAGCATTTAATGAGTTTGGGCAATAGAAGTGATTATAAAAAGGCAGAAGGGATACATCATAGAGAATAGAAGGGAGACCATAAAAACAGCACTCATCAGTTGCACAAAAAGGACTGATAAAAAGAATAGTAGAGGGCTACTATACACAAGTTAACAAGAAAAACAAGAGAGTCAAAAGACTACCTCTTTCCAATTGCCTGCTGCATTGAAAGGATATCAGGTGAGGTGCTGAGCAATGATTTAAAAAAGGACCGAAGGAAATTTTTATCCGATAATATTAGCCTCTTCTGCCGAACTATCAAGCCCAAGAGCTCTCCAAGAAAATGAAAGCAGAATGCACTTTTTCCTGTCACTAATTTGAATTAGGGAGATCCCTATCAGAATTGATAAGAGTCTAATTAGTTGGAATAGCATAAAAAGATACCATTTTTACAACTGGAGAGACTTCGACGGGACCAGATTCCAAAAAGCCCTTCAATGCAGCTCATGGCGGCACTCTGCACATCCTGTAGAGCAAAAAATGAGATGCAGTTTATGTACATCAAGCCAGAAACAGAAACAGAAAAAGTAAAATGATATCCCACAAATCGTTACAAACATTTTCCAATATTAGTCAAGCATAGTGCCAAAACAAGTGACAACTTCTGTGCTCCACTCTGGATGGGATCTATGCACTTCTTACTTGAATCCCAAATCCAAAGTGGCACAAAAATAGCAAAGTATTGGACCACTCTTCTTAAATTCTGATCCCAAATGGTGCAAAAATAATAATCAAGTTTACCAACCTGATCATCACTAGCAAGCGGTACAAGAATTGAAGGAAATTCCTGAAGTAATTGATCCTCTGAATGAGAAGAATGATATAAAACAGAATCAGGGCTCTCAGCCAGGTTTCCATCTAACTTATCCTTCAACTGGGAACAAAGATATGAAAAAGAATGAAGGCTCTCAATCTGGACATGGACAGAAACACCTGAAAATATCAAAAATTCAAAAATGAAAAGGAGACAGATAGACATATCCATGGCTCAGGTGCACAGCATAGTCTTTAAGCAAATAGCACACTGCAAAGGATAAAGTATTACACAATAGAATATAAGATAAAACAGCATCCAATTGCTACATGCATGTAAACTATCACTGTCCAATACCACAATATCTCAATATGGTCTCACAGTGGCCAGTCTCTTTCTCCTCCTGGACAAGTCTTTTTCAGAAACTTTTTCCCAACTAGACCCCCCTACTATAGAATGAATAAAGCCACACAGCAATGAAAATACAGGCTCGCATCTAGAGCCATGAAAGTATGAAAATAGAAAATGCGTCATTCCAAGATAACTTGCTAAGCCAAGAAGAAAAGAAAATTAACATGGGAAACCATCAATCAGATTTTCCCAACAGCTCATGTTAAGGCCTTCAGAGAAATGTTTATCAAGTAGATTTGACTATCTAATAAATTATAGTCAATCATACTGTCACCCTCAGGAACCAACATCATTTTAAGTTACTTTTCCAGGCTAATAACCATTCACAACGGAACCCAAACTCTCTGTTATTTGATTATGAACAAGAAAATAACACAAATCAAGTAATTCACAGGATTCTTACTGTAGATATACTTTGTGGTGTTTTAGTTGATGAAGCAACTTCAAAATATAAATCTAAAATGTATAATGCACTGGCTCTGGAAGCAGACAACCATGCAAATCAGGCCAATTTCTATACAACTTTTGACAAGCTTTCTCATGCTCAAAATATAGAGATAAACTTCAGAGAAGACAAAGAGAAGCAGGTCCCATAGAGAGTACCTTTGATAACTTTTTGTAACCAGAAGAAAACTTTGAACAATAAAGTAGATGATTAGCTGACCAAACTTTCCCACTAATGGTGTAACAGAATTTGTTAAAGTGTTTGGACATACATTTTGTATCAAACAACTGAGGTTCCCATTCATTATCCTTTTTGCTAGAGAAAATTTTCAACTAAGTTTGCAACTCTTGTTGCTTACATTCTTCTCTTCATTTTCCTTTTCTTTTATGGTAACTAAAGAATCAAACAAATGACCAGGCCCAGTTCTCATTCCTCATTCCTCTTTCCTAAGCAAATACCAAAGAAATCTGATCAACATCCGCAACAACCTACATGACCTAAACCATTTTGAAACACTCAGAATATTCCCCCCTCAATGGATCTTACAGACAATTGAAAATTTCACATAAATCTTCATAAACTCAATGAGAATTGTCCAACATAAGCCACACAAAACAGGATGATAGAATAATGTGTTAAAGAAATACAACGGAAAAGACATCTATAGAGTATGCCCATATATTATCTAGAAAACATAAAGGATTATCAAAACTAAGCTGCATTTTCCAAAAGACAACGAAATCATACAACAGCATGGCAAAGTAAAAGAACCTTCTTCAGTGAACATCTTGGACAAGAACTTAGATGACAAAATTTTGCACTTTGAGACAAGGAAATGAAGATGGCCCCTAAAGACATGTCCTGACCGTGAAGCGAAGAAGATAAATAGATTCTGAAGCTTGGGCAACCACATCTCATTATTATCCTGCAATAGCATTGTGTGGATACTTTTTCAGAAGATGCAATAACAAAAAATAAGTTACTTATAATTGAAATACAACATACATTTTCAGGTACTGTCTTAACTAATGCCTCCAGCAATCTCTGGAATAAGCAAATCAGGATCTCACTATTTAACTTGTCAGTGCTGGTGTCAAGATGTTCAACGAATCTTTTACAATCCCCATCCAGCATTCTTATGCTGGACTGTCATTTATGCAATCAAAAATCACAACAGTATAATATCAATGTCAGAAAGCACTCTTCCAAAACATAAATCGAACATCATAGCAAACAGTCAAACACTCCTGTACCTCTTCTGAAAATAGAATATTCCCTGTAGATTCCAACGATTCCCACTGACTCCTTAAAATTTGAAAGGAATTATCAAATAATTCAATAAATCGAGCACTCTCTGGCAGTAGAAAGAGAAAGAGGATAAGAAGCATTAATCTACTAGCATCATGGGAGAAAACCAAAAAAAAAAAAAAGGAACACCAAATTACAAGCTCAAATAAAAACAAAATTCGTCTATTATTAAGGGAAAAATGGAAACTCTATTTTTGATCAACATTCACCAATCACATTCCTATGCAGTATAAATAAAATACAAAAAAATAAATTTGACACATCACCTGAAAATCTTGCACATAAAAGGTGGCTTTCCATATGATATGTCATGAAAAGAGAGCAGGTCAGATATCAAATTGGCAATGCATATCCTACTTGATAATCAAGGAAATATTCATGAGTCTTTAAAATAGCTTGTCATTTACACTTTCGATGCATCATCATTAATCTTTCATATTTTACCCTTACTTAACATTTTAATGTAACTAGGAAACAAAAGAGATCCAAATGAGGAATGCTTAATCTGGAAAGAGAGAAGATTACGTTTATTAACGTCATAATTTGAACTTTATATAAAAATTTCATTGCTTTCATGACCCTTATTGTATGCAGATGGTCATAAGGAAACAGAGAGTAACAATTTGACCACTCTACAAGATCTCTTAACCCAAGGACACCCAGACACCCAAGCTATAGACATGAACTGCAACTAGGAAATAAAAATAGTGCAGGGAAGTTCAAGAGTAGGCAGTCTCAACCTCCATTCCCAACCCAAGAAACAAAAGTCAGAATCAATTATTGGAAGAGCTATCAGGAGCTTTACAAGAAACAACTTTCCCCAATGCAGAACCTTATTGTTTCAAACTTCAAGTCACAAGTTTCAAGGAATCAATTTCAGGCAACGTGGCAGAAAAAGACAACTGCAGCATGAGTCGTTATGGGGAAATCATACATCGGAAATTCAATGCAACAAGCAAGGTTTTGGTTTCATTAGCTAGCATAGACCAGTTTTAAGGGCTAGAAAAGAAGATCGGCAGCTAACTTGATTCTCCTTTCTTGTTCTCTTTCTTGATTAAAGGTATAGATCAATTTCCAAATACAAGTAAAGAAAAGAATGTACCATAATTCATTCAGCAAAATACAAGCATCATAAGCAAAGGAAATAGATGGATAACCACCAACATCCCCACCTCAGAATATATTACTTCTCTAGATATCAAACCCCATCAGAACCACCTAGCAAGTCTAATCCTCCAATTACTGCAACAATAACCCAAATATCATAAATAACCTAACCAACAGTAATCCTCTACAAGGGGGAAAAGAAACACACAACATACAAAGCTACCCAATGAAAGTCTCCCCTTGGTTGGCCCATTTCATTAACCCACCTCAACCTTCCAGCTCAGGAAGAACAGATAAGTATCTATTTGTCAAAATTCTAGAAAAACCACCGAACCAAAACCTAGTAACACAAAAAAGTTCAATAACCTCAAAAGTACCATCCCAAAAAAAATAAATGAAAGAAACATTACAACATAGAAATACCAATTGCAATAAAAACCATCCACAGAAGGGCTTGGACTAGAATTTGGGAAATAAATGCTGACACAAGCACTATGGCAAGAAAGCCAACTGAAACTAACAAGTACATAGCCTAGACAAGAAGAAGCAAAGGTATCACACTTACCTATTACTGGCATTGTAAATGACTTCAACAAAATTAAGAAAAATAATGTCTTAGACATCTCAAATGCCTCACAGCATTCCTCAAGCCAAGGCATCAATTCTTCAGGGTGCATCAGGAAATCATCTGCAATCTTACTGACATTCTCAAAGTTCACTGAAGATACTTGTTCACCCTGCAGTTTCTGCATCATATTTATATAAGAAAGTATTCTTGTGAGCTACATGAATAACCCAATAACATTCTTTTAAAGAAAAAGGGAAAAAACAAAAAATACATTCACATTCACATTCACACCAGCAATCAGTTTAACAGACACTTTGTCACCTTGCAGTTCCTACATTTTTTTATCAGCATCAAAGTATCTGAACTGTTCGAATAAAAAGGTTCAGCCATTTAAACACATTTTTTTAAAGCATACTTTTTAATATCCTGCTCCACTGTTGCAATCCTCCTTGCACAAAATTCTACTCCATTTAACAAGACATTTCCAACTTTTAAGTGTTGCTTTGGTTAAACCAGGCATTAAACAGCTAATACCACATCAAATGACTTAGACCTTCTTTGCTGTATACAACACCAAATAACAGAAAACTTTGTTGCACCTTCTAAGGTGATCTCCATTTAGAACTACATCTGGAGTTCTGAAGTCAGGGAACAGAGTAAAGTGATTACCCTCAATCCAGTACATTGAATCCTATCCCACAAGCAACAACATAGTATAATCCATTTAAAATCATTTACTTAATCTATCAGGTAGAGGTATAAATCCTTGACGGTTAAGATCGCATTTGCAAATTCACCTGTTGGAACTTTGAATGTATATTTATGGCTGTATCACATAGATTCTCAGACAGTAAAGTCTGACTAACTAGTAAGTGTATTTCAGTAAGTACTCCCACCGTCACTACTTATAAATCACCAGAAACCATTTTGTCAAAATAAAGGTTTTTTTTCCTAAAATGCCCCATTGATTCTAATCAAACTAACAACAGTAATTAAGGAAAAGAGAGAGTAACCGGGATAATATGGTAAAAAATAAGTAAAATGTCTAATAAACTAACAACAATGTCTTATATTTAGTTACAAAAAGAGTGAATTCAAGTGACTTATAAACAGTGACAAAGGGGGTAGTAGATGGAAATATAATGAGTAGGGGAATACAACTTTACATAACACAAATAAAAAACCAGTGATCATTGGATGTCTTGGTAATTATCTATGACAAAACACATTTTAAAAATAAAGTCAATATATTAGCAATTGAATTACTGAAAAGATAATTTACCTTCTCCAGCCTGGGAAGACTAACAAGATTCTGGTAGGAAGGCCATTTTACTTCCTTGGATAATTCCAAAGCTTTCAAATTTATTCTCCGTGTCTGCAGGACAGTAAAAATATAACAATTCAGTATTTGAAAACTCAAGGTAACACCAGAGGAATTCTGATACAGATAACAAACCTTTGGTAGAATTAAAACAAATGGAAAAATCATAGTAGCAAGATTCCTGGCATATTCATCCTGATCTTTGAAACTTGTCACAGCAAGCCGCAAGCATGCTACAGCAACATCACATGCCAAAGATCTGTTATTTGATGAACCTGCATTCGAACAATAAGAGGAATGATCTGCATTGAGTTTCTCCCACTGCTAAATATTATAAACTAAAGTTATTTAAATAGGCAACAATTCATCATGCAACCCCAACCCAAAAAGAGAAAAAAACTGAACATCAATGGACACATAGTTTATCCCAATTGTTTTTTTCTCCTTTTTGTGCAGTGGTCTTTTAAATGATGTGGTAATCTCACATTGTTAAAGAAAGAAGAGGGGGGGGGGGGGGGGCGGCCGGGG
>JAOXNR010000022.1:1275104-1309223 GCA_028571225.1 Parsonsia alboflavescens
CCCCACAGTCCTGTGTTCAAATCTGGTTACCACCTCTTAAAAAAGTAATTGTACATGTGTTCAAAACTGTGTTCAGACTTCAGCCAACACACACTAAGTGTGAAGACTTGCTAAGCATATAAATTACACTCCTCTCTAACAACTTAAGCATTTAGATGTGGCAATTCACATATACAACAGTATCCCTACTAAAGAATCTTGTTATCAGAACATCTCAAAAATTCTGCATGTAAGCCATAGAATCAAGCTACTCACATTCATCGATATTTTCACACATCTTGGAAACTAAAAAAACTTCATTCCTCTTCAACATGCATATTCTGAATAAATGGACGAAAGAGTTTTATATCTAGAATCAATGAAGAATTCTAAAACCCCAGATTTCCTTGCTCCACAATATCCACCATGTTCAACATGATTATAGAAATAACAATCAAGCAGAAGTTCAATCTGTCATTCCAAGTAAGAACGCTCATATCATAAGTTAACACCATGTACAAGCATTCCAAGAAAAACAAATCTGGAAGGTTAGTGAACTAACGATTCCCATGAAAAAGTACTCACTATCGACTAAAATTCGGATGCATCTTTTAAGCACATTCTGAAGTGCATCCAGGAGAATCTGAGAATGTATCATTTCATTCAGTCTCTTAACTGTCAAAACTGCTCCTACAACACTCAGATCATCATCCTCTAATCGACGCACAACTGCATCTTGGATGATGTCAAGCCCCTGAGCAACAAATAAACCATGAGTTAAACCCAAAGGAGCAAGAGGGGATCCAATAATATCAAATACATAGCACTGGAATGTCCAATTAATCAATAGATACTACCTTTGAATCAAGGGCATCATCACTTAGAAGCCCAGTAACATCTAGCCCAGTTAGTGCAGAACGACGAACCTCAGCCTGTGCAAAATAATTACCATCAGAATATCCATGCAATGAACATAATTATCCAATAATATGTCAAACTGATATTTAACAGCATATATGAAAACAATTTTAGCAGCTAACACAATATACCTTTGGATGTTCTAGAGCCAGCCAAATTTTTGAATCAGGAATTCCAGATGAGAAATCCAAATTACCATCAAACAACTTGCATATCAATTTATGATCTGATCCCTCTTTCGCATGCTGCAGTTTCGTATCCTAAGCAAAAAGGAGGATATGCTAAATTAAAAATCAAACTCACAAAAATGAAGGACAATCACTTGCAGGAAATACTCTCTGGTGGAAGGAGGGAGTGCAACTTGGTGGGCACGCCTCAAAACTGATAATGAGGATATTAAAACTACATCAAGGGGAAAGGGAAAAAAATACCTGGAGGACTCTGCGAACAGCTTCATGTAGTTCAACTGGGTACTTTTTATGCAATGAAACCAAGATCTGCTTTGCCTGGTCTCCTACAAGTAATAGCAAACTTTCACCATAAAATAATATCTAAGGGCCTAGATGACACATTAGCAAGATCTGAGTCAGAAAATAAAGCGAGAACTTTTTCAGTACATAAAAATTCTATAGAGCCAAAAAGAAAATAGACAGCACTCATTGCCACAAAATCTAACCTGATTCAACAGGAGCCGAATGATCCCTGCTCTTGGATACCCTCAAGCATGTTTTGAGCAATTTAGAGACCAAAACATCAACATAGTCCTCCAGAGGTACTGCCTCTATTATTGCCATCAACATTTGGTGGCAGTTCTTATCTGAGGAGCTGCAAGTTCATATTCATATTTTAACCTTAGCCATGGTGTTGGCAGGGGATAAATGACAGTAAAAATAATGGACCAGAAAAGATATAAACCTGTACTCAAGAAGGGAGTCCATAAATACAGCCATGAATGTATCTATATTGAATTCCGTGATCAATCCACACAGAATTTGTGAAATGTCCCTTCAAAATTAGAGCCAAAAAAGCACAACACATCATAATTAGATGGATTAAAGTATGGAGAGAACTATTATACACATTGTAACTGCAAACATGTCTATGGTAAACTCAAAGAGTACCTGATTTCTGTTAGGATATCAACAATCTTCTTGGGAATCGCTTCCAAATGTTGTAACTGAAAAAATTAACTTCAAAATTAAGAAAAGAAGCACACAAATAATATTCAGCATGTATCAAGTCAAGATATCAATACAAAAAGAAGTAACTGCGGCGTGATTCAACCAGCAATAGAGAGTACCATTCCAATTATTAGGTGAATATGAAACAAGATTTCTCCCCTTCTGGGGATTAAGCAAGAAATGAGTTCAATCCTAAACATTACCAATATCCAAGCTATTACTTTTGCCTTTGATGTCCCTATCTTAAACATGCAGACGCACAAATCAAAAATGCTAAATGAAAATTAGTGCTACAAAAAGTATCACATGGCACACTCCAGAGTGAAAAAGTCAAATTAAAATGATATTTTCTCTCTTCAAATACATGCATCTTAGAAACCAACCTGAACGAGGTTAATCAAGGCCATAAATGACATTCGAAACCACTGCAAGTCATTGGACATTTTTGCATCCTCTCGAGCCAACTCAGCAACTGCACGGACCAAGCTTTTAATGACACTGGCAGACAGTGTCACTTTTTGAGCTAGTAAACCAACAATCATCAAAGCACCTGCCTGTAAAGTATTTCGGAGAAGGGGCAAGTCCAATGAGATTAGTAGTTCAACCTCAAACACAAAAAGTTCCAAGAACAAATTCAGTATTAACGGTAGTATATCATAATGTATACTAAAAAGAAAGGGGCAGAATGAACCGACAATAAAAATCTTTTCACCAGTATTAGTAATAATAGAAAAGATATCCATCCATTATTCATTTAAAGATTTGGCAACATCTCCTAGACTACAAGAGCTGTGGAAAGGCGGAAGAAAATTGCATAAGAGAGAGACCTTCTGCTCCAGTTTCCCTTCGCTGCCGGGTTGAAGTCCAGAAACTACATATGGGAGAATCCTTTTGACAATGTCATTGTCAATTGTTGTGATAGACCCCAAAACTTCAATAACAACTGCCGTACAAAAGCCAGTGACAGGCCTCAAAGGTTGAATCTTCCTCGTGGGTGTTGCCTGTTAGATTCATAATTTTTGCGCACTTCATGAAAGGAAATAATTCTGGTGATATGGACTGCAGAACGGGAAAAACTTACATAGTTGCTAATAACCTCCAAAATGCCAGGATCCTTCACACATTGTTGCACGGTAACCTTCCTAGGTGGTGGAGCACCAGATGTTTTTACACCATCAAGAAATTTCCATCTACTATTTCTGCAATAAGGTGATGACATCAGAATAGGAGAAGTTCACAACCACAAACTCTTAATGACATGAGCATCCACAACGAAAAACTTTGGAGCAACAATGAAGCTGTTGCATTGCGACCTAAGATCTAAGAACTTGCTTCAAGCAAGCCTAAATAAATCAAACCTTTCTTAGACTGCAGAATGCCAAGAGCTCATTCATGTAACTTTCATGCATGAGAAAATATAAAGGGAAAGCTTTTTCTCACCCTGTATCAATTAATTGCACAACTCTAACGAACTCATGGGTGTCATGGTACGGAAGAGTACATAAAATTAGTTCCTCCACGTTGAAGACATGAATCCTGAGGCAACAAAATCAGAAATGTGTAAGAAACCTCCCAAGCATGTAGACAAATATAATAGAAAAAAAATATATCAAAAAACTGATGCAAAACTAGCTTCTAATAACAGCAAGAGAGATTTACTTGTATCTGCGAATGAGGTACTCAAGTGTTCTTCGTGCTGCAAGTAATTCGAAGTATCCCGATAACAACCTTAAATATGAACTAATTGAGATGTTAATTTTATCATTTTCCTCAATGCCCATCAACTCCCTGTCCAACTCTTTACTCTTGTGACTAAATAAATCATTCTTGAAGTTCCTAAATCTCTCTTCTAAGTTAATTAGGACCTCCAAACCTGGAAAAAAAAAAGTGACACACAGACAATTCAATAAAATGAATTACTTCAATAAAAACAGTTGATGGGTAAAATCAAGTGGGCACGGAAACAAAAATTTTCTCTTTTACCAGATAATGCCAGACTAAAGATGGTATCGATGTCTATATCGGCAGCATCTTTGGGATTAAATAAAATAGAAGGGCGTGTAAAAGGTCTTTTAAGCGGCTCCGCATCAGCTTTTACAACTTTCTTGAGCGCCTGTAATTGTGAAGCAAGGGAGGTCGCCATTTGTGTTCAATTTAGTCAAGATTCTTCAGTGTTTTTACGAGAGATATTCCGGTAAGTCGAAGGGCGATTACCGTGAAACCCTAGATGAGGAAAGGTAGATGCTGGCGGTGGTTTCCGGTGGGACTGTGAATGGGTTTTGGAGAAGGAAAAAGAAACCAACGTCTGATTTCGGAGACGCAAATATGGTAAATGGGCAACCCAAAACCGACTTTGAAAGATGGCGCGGGGTTTAGGGTTTTGCCGTTAAGCGGCCAGCCGTTTCGGAATGTGTCACTCCTAATATTATGGAGGGGTACTTTGGTCCTCTCACCTCGGTGAATTTTGTCCATCTCGTGTTCCCTTTAATAATTTTAATTTTTATTCTACCAAAAATAAATAAGTACTATTTCGCATTTCGCATTTGATCTAGAAGATATATAAACCATATACATATACTCAAAATAAACATCAGATGCTCTTTTATGTCAATTTAATCATTTGTGAACAATATTTACCAGATTTTAATAATAATTATAATAAATGACTCTCTCTCTTTTTTTCAATATAATTTTTTTTCACGGTGTTCGGATTCCCCATCAAATTAAAATATAGCATTCATTTATCTTCCACATGTATATATATACAAACATATATTTATAGTTTATCAACGAAATAATGTCTTATTTAAGTGGTTTTACTCTTCATTTATTTATATTTAATGGAAAAAATATTTAATAATTTAATCTCGAATATTTGAATGTAAAATTAAAATACAAAAATTTATTTATTTATGAGGAAGGCTACAAAGTGGACTGTTCTTGTGTGCAATGGTGAAATGACATCGTTTCACGGATTTTTTTTTTTTTGAAAACTCGTCAGTAAAACGACATAATTTCACTATTTTTGAGGAAGAAAAAAAAAACACTTATAGATCTCGAAAGCACAGAACCAAAGCTGAGTGTCACGGCCATCACACCTGCGAGCCGCTCCATCGACGAAAGAGCATAGCATCCCTAGCACCACAGTGCCCCACCGGACCACCGACACACCCCAACACCCTCTTGTAGCCCCTCACAACCCTCTCACACGTTGGCATGTTCTGCAATTTTTTTTTTTTTTTAAATGAACGCCATCAACAACCATCGCTACTACGACTCAACACATCGGTTCAGTGTTATGCTGCGGTGCTGCTCCATTGCGATTCTGCTCTTAATAGCCTCCATGGCCCACGTTTCCTTCTTCCTCCGCCTCCCCTCAGTAACAGATTTGGAAAACCCTTTTTTTTTTTATTCAAAACCAGTAAAACGATATCATTTTATTGGTGAGTTTAAAAAAAAAAAAAAATCCTTGAAACGATTTCGTTTCAGTGTCATAACGATGCACTTCTTAGCACATGCGATCTAGCGAAATTGAATAGGATTAATTCTTACATATTTATATAGTAAATTACAAAATTATTTTTAAAAATTCATTAGAAAATAGTAACTTTATTCTATAACTTAAACGTACCATTTTTAAAAATTTTACATTAAAAAATAAAATAAAACATAATTAAATAGACATTTAACATGATGAAATATAAAAGATAATTTAAGATTTAAATCATAATCTATATTCTTGTAAAATATTTAAAATAAAAAATTCATCTAGATCTTAGCGCTTGCACTCAAATAAAATAAAAATATGATTTTCGAAATCACATAAAGTTAGGCCCGTTAGCGGGAGTTCTATGATTGATGCCTCAAAATCAAATGAAGGCAAGAAAACATAGCGAGGATCTAAATTTTGTGACTTCGTTTTTGATTATGATCAAGGAAAAATTTTTTATCGATTTGAGTAAGGAAAAAAGGTCAAAAAATGACATTATTCATGGATTTTAAACATGTATTATTTGGATCATTTTAATAGCGTGACTCGAAATGATTCAAGAGATTCACATGTATGGGGTTAAAACTTTTAATTTTTCCCACTTAAAAAAAAAAAAAGAAACAACAAGCATTTTATTACTTGAAGTAAATAATAAAAATTTTATCCAAAAAAATAATAAGAAGAAGTAAATAATAAAAATTTTATCCAAAAAAAAAAAAAAAAAAGAGACAGCCGTTGGCCAAACTTGGTTCACTCGAGGCATGGTCATTTTCTTCTAGTAAATTTGGTTATTTCCCCTCCAGAATCTAAATGCAATGTCATATGGTAAAAACTTTTCCATAGACAAAACACAACACCACACTGATTAACAATATAGCAATTAACGACAGTTTAGAGAAACAACTCTAACATTATTAGATTTATGTTGATTTTGTGTTCTTATTTAGCATTTTTTTGTATTGAATTATTATTTTTATATTGTGTCACTAAATCAAATCTATGAAAAAAACATCTTTATCAAATGTAGCTCAGGTATGAATGATTAACCAATGAGTTTTGTTGAATAATTATTTGTTAATAGTCTTAAACTCTTGACACACTTCCTTGCAAGAGATCCTCGTGTTTGGCTCATCGATATTACAGAAACATATAAATCGTAGAATGTGCATCACTTGTCTAGGGTTCATCACCAATCAAAGATCAACATAATTAAATTCTCATCCTTTACTAGTTGATACATATCCAAGGCTCCTAAATTCTTTTTTTCATATAACATCTAAAAGATGCACAAATACTTTGGTCCTCGAAAGCCAATTCTTTGAGAAGACTTGGATATGAAAGGAACCAAGAATTTTATGGAAGGACCAATATAAATAGATTTAAAAAAAAAAATCAACAATGATATTGAATGTTTGAATTATAATTTATTTAATTTCATGACATTATAATTTTAAAAAGCAAGGCAATGTCCGTGTGCCGGGTAAGCGAGTCCTTATTAGGATGAGACTTCATTGACCTGTTGGTTCAAATTTAAATATCTCATTTGTTTAAAATAAATATACTTCTATTAGTACATAATATCATTCACTATTTTTTTTTTTTAATTTAAGGATTTATAACTATCAACCTAAACGTCACAATATTATCATAATAAGAAAAAGAAAAAAAATGGTAAACTATATAAAAGTCAACACATTATTTAATTTTTAATTAAGCTATACAGAAAGTATATAATATGAATTTAATTTTAAAAACTAAGCATTTACTAAACTTATATATTATAAAAGATTTAACCGCAAAATTAAATTTATTTTAAAATTCTTCTCTATCTTCTTTTTCTTCTTTATTTTTTTGGATCAATACACAGACTTTGTTTTCATGACTTCTTAAAATGAACAAGACTATTCTACTTGTCGATAAAGTTCTATTTATCTATTTAAAAAACTATTTTAAATGGTCATTATTCCTCTAAAAAGGGAAAAGGAAAAAAATAGGAAACGAACAATTATTAAGCAAACAAATAATAACACTTCCTTTCTAGCCAAAAAAAAAAAAGAAAAAAGAAAACGGAAATGGGCCTATTTGGACAGAACCCAAAAGTCCATTTTTCTAAAATTAAAAGTTGGAAAGTAGATAAAATCTTATTTGGTCAGATGTTGATAATCATCTCATTTTTCAAGAAGCGAACCCAATTAGCTTGAAAAATAAAAAATTGTCTAGACCTCTTTTATAGTCTAGGTTCTCTTCTTTTTCTTTCTTTCGTTTTTTTCCCTACTCTTTTGTTGTCTCCTTTTCTCGTTCTTACTTTATTTTTTATCATTTCTTTCTATTTCTAAAAGATCAAATTCTCACCAAATTCATCGAATACTTATAATTAACCAGATTCAACTATCCCATATATATCATTTGCCCTCCATGTTATCTATTAATGTGTTTGGAAAAGTCTGCCTTATTTCTTTGTAGATTAGCATCCTTAATTGACGAGAGAAGATGACGAATTGAATGAAAGTTGAGGAAGAGATAGGTTTGGAAAATAAAATTAAGGGATTTTAACAAAAGATCTTCTTGGGAAGGGCCACAACTGGAGGGGAATTTCTCTTTTAGCATTTGCGAAGGAATTCTGATTAACTCTTTTTGTAATCCTTGGGTTGCAATTGAGTACCATTGAATCACATTAAATCAAGTTTGTTTGTTGAATTGAATGATGAAAGATACGGATAGATTTAATTTTGGATAAAAAGTTTTATTGGAAGAGAAATGGATTTAGTTGTCGATTTGAGTTATCTAAGTCTGATTGAAAAAATCAGCACAGGTTGTAGAAAGATATGCAAAAAATTGTCTAACTATGATCTGTAGATGGGTTTCGACGCAACATCCAAATGCAAATTCATTTTTTAAAATTTTCAACTTCTTTTTTAAAAAGTCAATTTTTAAAAATTTAAAAACTAAGCCTCTCTCCGAATGGACCCAAGAACATTCCCATTTTAATTTTTATTGGACATTGGACACGGGAGTTTACTGATCCATGACCATGATTGGACTTAACAATGAAATTACTTCAATGGTAGTGATAGAAGAAGGCCCTCTTTTTCAAAAAATAAATGCTCAATGCTTGAAGACGACAGATTGAGAACAAAATTGACACGACAGATCAAGAAAGATACTTCCTTCCAACCAATTTCAATAATGCATTAAAGAAAGATAAGAAGAGATCGAGGCAGGCTTTGAGTTGATATGAAGTTAGAATGCAATGCTTAAGGATAATTTTTTAAAAAAAATATTACTATAAAGTAATTTCTAGTTAAAATGAAGATTATAGAACTTAAAAGTGTTTATCATTAGCTTCAAATCTCCTATTATAAGTTCATGTACCACCCAAGATTACCACAATACATGTATTTTTAAAAAATCAAGTATCATTGGGTTTAATATGTAAAATATATGAAAAATAATAATTAAAGATTATGTGTAAGATTTTTATTCATATTTTATTAGTATAATAAATAGCGTTACATAGATGTGTAATAGGAGTTATTAAGCCTTAATTATTTATTTTGGGTTCTAATGTCTTAACATTATAGAGAATTTTTGTAATTAAAATTCCTTGCTTTATTTGAGGCTAAAATAACAATTTGAAATCATTATAAACATTCCATTTTTTTTTTTCTAATAATAGTCATATTCTAAATTTACACACCGAATGTTTTGGTTAAGAATTCACCCGAACCCTTTTTGTAAAAAGAAGAAGGGCAAAAAATTAAAAGAAAATGACAAAAATAATGGTTTTTTTTTTTTTTTGGTATAAAAACAATGGACCGAATTGGTAATCATTTCTTAAAACACAACTTTAATGGAATTTTCTAATATTTTAGGACCACGTTGCATTACCCATAACATTGTAATGCATTTATTTATAAACATCATTATTATTCATTTCATTCAAAATTAAATGTTTCTTCATTTTTTTATAAAAATTGAATATCTTAATACATATTCTCATTAACGACCTCTTTGATTTACTCTAAAGGTTTCAGAACTAATAATATTAATTGACAAAGCTTACTTTTAAGAGATTAAAAAAATTATATCGATTCTATATAGGTATAAATAATTTTAAGAGTAAGAACAGGCAAGCAGAACTTATTCGTAATGCCGAAAGTCTGGAGTACTATTGCTTTCCATTCTAAGACACTCAGTTACAAGACATTGGATGAGACCGTATCGTGTTGTTTGTCGTACAGCTAAGCACTTTGTCCCGTTATTCGAGGAAGATCCCGTCAATTCTGGATCGATTGTAGATAGAGTGAACAAATATTGAAAACGTGCCTTCTTTTTCCCTCAACCAACCAAATTAAATTTTCTTTTCTTTTCTTTTCTTTTCTGTAGATAACCAAACAAGAAGTATTTAGCCATTAGTAAAGTCTCCCTTTCATGAATATTTAATTAAGCCACCAGTTGAATGCTTTATTGAGTATATTTTATTTACTTTTATTAAATTATTATTATGTGATACAAAATTGAATATTCTGATGCTGAAATACTTACTCCTCTTAGCCTGGAGTTACTTAAATTTTAGTGTAATATTCCCTTTATTTAAAATTGAAGATTTCATTTTAAATTTACAGGTAAAATAAAATGTTTTTTTATTTTCACAAACTTGCTAATTTATCATCTACATTAATGTAATAACCATTAAGTAGTGAGAACATTACCTAAATGAATGTAAATCCTTAAATATATGAGAATGATAATATTAAAAATCTATTTATTTTTAGAAATAAAATATCCAATGCCAGACAAATTTAAATATAAATGGTCATCTCTTCGGAAACACCTCAGTGAGTGGAGTGGCGACTGTGTATACAATAAGTCTCGAGTTCGAATCCCACCCGACATTGGTCTGGATAAGTCGAATGTCGAGGTGCGTGCAAACTGACCCCATTGGGTGAAGTGGTAAGTTCATAAACCATAGGTTTCGAATTATAATCCTACTAACACTTTAATGGATTGGGCTTGTGCGCATCCATGAAGAGCGACTGCAAGCTTAGAAGAAAAAATTCAAATTGATGGAGTTTGGAAACAATCTTCAGATCTCTTCAAACTATGATGACGCCTGAAATCACAACCAAAAGGGGAAGATTAGATCATCAGAGCAGGTTGTCACCTTGAGGATAATTCCAATGCTTAAGTCAATATTTTTCTTACAGAGTTTGTAATTGAATTCAACTGAAATCCCTTAGAATGAGTTATTTTGTTGGAGTGAATATCAATTACGTAAAAGTAAGCAATTTGGATAATTGTGAGATCATACCAAGCTATTTGCTCCTAGAATCATGGAGTTTCCATATGTTTGGATACCTTACCATACATGTCTCTAATTGAGAGTTACGAACTCATCGACGACCTTTAAACCAATTGTGTAACCTTCCCATGAGCATTGAAGGTCTCGACGATCATTTTTAGAAGGTTGTGATGTATGATTTTAGGTTCATAGTGTATGTAAAGAGTTGTGGCATAGAAGATGCATGAGATGGATTGGAGCTCGTTGAGTCAAAAGTTGCAGTTCGATGACATCTCCCCTAAACTCATTTAAGGTCAACGGGAAAGAGGTCATTGCTCACCTTTTCTCTTAATTTGGAATTCAAACTTTTAGATATTCGGATTGACATATGGATCGGGCTATTCAGGTCATTCCCGTTTCACCCATCATAGATATAAATAGTGGCATTAAATTTTAGATGGAATGATTATAGGATTTTGTTAAGACGTGCTAATGCGCGCTCCAACCGTTACTATAACGGAATTCTTGCTCCGCTTGGTTGACTGCATGAGCACTGTAGCAAGAATTCTGTTACGGTAACGGTTGAAGCACGTATTAAGACGGGTTCCGGAGCACGCCTTAGCCAAACCGTATATATATATACTATATTTGTAAGATGAATTTCATTTCATGACAAATAAAAGAAAAATGAAGTTCCCACACCATGAATTTTTCCTTAGATACATGGATGTCTGTACAAAAATTGGGTTGTTAAAAGTGAGCTCATTATCATGACCATCCCTCGTGAAAATTTGTGGCATTTGCTTGCACGTGAAGGTTGCTTTTACACCTTATACCAAAATCATCATCAAGTTTGTTTTAATTAAGTTGAATAATATAGTTCAAGAATAAATGCGTCTGCAAAGCTAAGATTATGTTTCACAGAACAAGATTTCTTATTCTGACGTTGTGTACACTCATCTATCACTTGAATAATACTAAATTAAGACATTTTTAGGAATATAATTATATTTTTAATTAAATGAAAAATTTATACGTTTACAACTTAAATCTGAGTATTCAAAGAATCAGACTCTATTAACCTTAACTTCTTTAGTTTTTTTTTTCCCTAACCTTTTATAATGCATTTAGTCTCTTTTAAAATTATTCTCGTTTCAAATTGAGTATAATTTTGTTTTAAGATTTAAATTTGTTATTTAAGAAGGTTGTCAAATTATTTTTTTTAATAAATATTTAATTCAAAATTGTTGACATGAAAAACTTATTGACTTGACTATTTCAAGTTGCGATTGAGTTCAAAAACTATTTTATAAAACATCAATCAACAAGTTGAATGTACTCAAGCAACGACGAAATATTTTATAAATATCTCAACTCTGATAATTGCTCTCACGTTTCTAAAGGCTATCACATTCATTGAAGATCAAGTTCTTAAAGTTCAATCTATGGACCTCAATATCGTTCATCAAAATGTCTTTTGGGAAAATAAGGTTTTAATTAAGTCAACGATAAGTTATTTGAAATAAATAACTTTGTCTTAGATCGAGAGGATCTACATTGTAGGGATTTCAAGTTAGAAGAATTACAAAGGGACTTCTCATTAGAAGTTGTTGATTAAATTCACAACAATGCAATTAAGATTTTAAAAACCTCATTACGAGCTTGTATTGGATTTGGATTTAAGGCGGAGATTAAGTTAGGTGAGGACCCCAAAGTATTCATAGTCGAATTGAATTAACAAATGTTATGCTTTAACTACTCTTTTCTATTGCCATACTGTTTATACTTTTAAATATTAAATTGCAATCTTAAAATAAGTTATAACCATGAAAAGTATATTTATTAGTAGGGGTGTTACAACTCACGGGGAGTTTTGACTTCTTTCTATCACTAAAAAACAATTGGAATAGAAAAGTATATTTATTAGTAGTCTGAAAGTGGTATTAGAAATCATTTTTCACATTTTTTGTTTATTTAAAGATAATACAATTAAGTGGCACTTAATTACCTTGCTCCACCATTACTTTCCAAACTTCTTCATTAATCATGGAAATATGTGCACGAGTAATTTGTTTGTTTTTACATTTTTTAAAATTACTATTTCATCTCATTCTTCTAATCAATTAAATATTATAATCTAAATATTATTTATTATAAAAAATATTTTAATCTTAAAGAAATATTAATTATTCAAAGTTTCAAACCATCGTTATTTAGTATGCCTCAAAAACTTAAAACGACTCTAAAAGAAATTGAGGAGGTGGTGGATTAAAAAGAATCGTGTAAGAATCCCATTTGTCACTGTTTTAACCGAAAACAAACTTAAAAGAGAGCAAAGGATAAATTAGACTACAGCCGAACGGTACAGCCGAATCGTACACCTATCGACACGTCTTTAGTTTCTGAGCTGAGAAGATCTTTTGTTACAATTCACAAACTACCTTTGATTAGGCACTCAATTTTCTCCATTTCTCCATAGATGATTATGAAGAATCAGAACCAAAGAAAATAACCAAAATCTGAGATGTTTTCCACTGCGTGCGTTGGTGAACTGAATTGGTCAAATTGTGCTGTGATTTTGGAATAAATTTAGGCAAATGCTTGAAAGGCGGTGGCCGTCGAATTAAATTAATAGAAGAATATACACTAAAAGAAGAAAAGAATTGAAAAATGGAAAACGGAACAGTAGAACACGACGGCGTCTGTTCATCGGAGACGGCAAACGGAGGAGAAGATGTATATAGCTGTAAATCATCGGATGCTTCCTCCGCTGATCACCTCGTTATAATGGTCCATGGAATTCTCGGAAGGTAACTGCATACACACTTTTCTTATCTCATGTCTTTCCAATTTTTTTTTTTTTTTTGGATTATATTCGCAGATGGAATACCGTGGAGGTGAAGATCATTATTTCTCTCACTGCAAGTAATTAGATGATTTCATTTGGCGTTAAATATGATTAAAATATGTCTCCTTGGTGTTTTGTAATATTTCAATTTTGTCTTATATTTTAGCACCAGCCAGGTTTAGACATTTCCGAAGAAGATTAAAGTAAATTTCCTTGAGTTGTTATACTTTTTAGCGTTAACACATAACATTCTTGCTTTCGGTGGAGTATTGATAAGGACCAGTTTACAAATCAGTTAATTTCCATGGTCCAAAAGTTGTCACATTTTTGGTATTGCAGTTCTACTGAGGAGAAAATTATAATCGGAAGCTTTGCATTCTGTACAAATAAAGGAGTGTTCTTCTTAAATACTTTTCTAGTTGGTCACATTGTATTAGAATCACAATTGCCTTGTTCTCCATTCAGTTATGCAGTTTTCTTACTTCAATTGGTTTTCTTAATGTTGTTAACTTCTTATATGTGCTTGAAGTTCTTCGGATTGGAAATTCGGTGCTGAGCAGTTTGTCAGGAACCTTCCCGATAAAGTCTTTGTGCACTGTAAGTGGTATTTTATTTGTTGCTCCATTTCCCCCGTTTTGTGTCCTTTTTGAGGAGGATCCTTATTTCCAACATAGAAACATATTACTATGTTTGTCAGACTCTGGAATTTATCATTTTTTTTTTGAGCTTGGAAATGATTCTTGGGCAGATATCCTTCCTCCTTATTACTTATCATACAACATAAGCTGTTTTTCGTATTTAGGACTTTTGATGATGAAAAAGTTACAACGTGGAATTTGGTTGTATATTTCTGATTGACAGTGTTGACCCTACGACAGCCAATTGAAAATCGGAGAGAAACATTTTAATATGACAGTGGTGACTTATTCAAAGTATTCATTCCAGAGCGTAACTGTACTGGCAAGGATCATGCATTTTTGGCTAATACAGTTTAGCCTTGGTTTGTTGCCCCATTTTCAAATGGTCATATTGTAATGGTCCTCTGTTTTGTTTTGTTTGTTTTTGGGATATGTTGCATGTATGCGAGAAGTATTTGTGAATATACTTAAATTGCAATTGTTACAACACTGTTTGAAACAAATTTATTGCATTTCTGTCTCTTGTTGGTATCTATAACATGTATATTATGCTCTTCTCATTTTCAGTTTTAAGACATCTGTGTGTGCTTTCTGTACCGCTTATTAGTTTAAAGTAACTGAATGTCCATGAAAGCAGGTAGTGAACGAAATATGGCTAAACTGACACTGGATGGTGTCGACGTGATGGGTGAGAGACTAAGTGAGGAGGTTTGACTTTTTCTTATGTAAATCCTGTAAGACTTTGATGTTCTGTAAAACTTCGCCTTAACCTGAACATTCAACAGGTTCTTGAAGTGATTAAGCGAAGGCCAAATATGCGAAAAATTTCTTTTGTTGCACATTCTGTTGGAGGCTTAGTGGCTAGATATGCCATTGGGAGATTGTATCGGCCGCCAAGCATTGAAAATGCACGGAATTTGTCAACTAATGGTGGTCAAGAAGAGTCAAAAGCTACAATAGCTGGCCTGGAACCAATAAACTTTATTACTGTTGCCACTCCTCATCTTGGTTCACGGGGTAACAAACAGGTACCTCTCTTTAGACTATCGAGTCTTTTGGGGTGTTAAATTTTGATATTGGTTGAAGTTTTTATTTCAAATTCTAATCTCTCCCCCTACAATTCGTGCACTGCCACAGATTCATTGAGTGCCTTTTATGAATGTCCTTAAGAGAAATACCTATTTACTTGTGTTTATAAGGACTGCTGCAGGTCGCTGGATTGGTGGTTCAAATGACGTGGGAACTTGGATTGGAAGATGCATTCTTCTGCAAGATATTTTAAGACTGCAGAATCTCATTTCGCATGGGGATCTATTGATTCTATAGATCTTATCCAGTCTGGGAAATTTTAAGAAATTGTTTGACCACGTGATACTTTGGATCTTGATTTTTCTAAATGGAGGAAAATGATTTGTTTCGGTATTTCAAATAACTGACCTCAAGGGCTTGTTTTGATCGATTCAAATTTGGCAGTTTAAAGTAGTGATGGACCATAGTAGACATTATTGATCTATTTAAAAGTAGTAGACTGTTGATCACTCTGATTATTGCCATTCCAAGGGAAACCTGGCCCTGGTGTTTTCTTGATCATATGGTCATGATGCTTTCTTGTTACCCTTGTTAGTCTGATCATAATTTGACTACTCTTTTAAGCACTTAATTCATTCTCCAAATTTAGTTTGGACCAGTAAATAAAAGTTCTTGTTGATGATAGATACTCTGCTGTTGAAAAATCCAAAAATTATGACCATTTAATTAGGGAAATCCATCTTTTATTGACCCAAGAATGCCCTGTCATTTTGTGGATATTTGTTTTTCTTAGGGTGGACTCTTTTAAACTAATTTCAGGTGCCATTTCTTTTTGGGGTAGCTGCTTTTGAGAAAGTTGCTGGTCGAGTTATTCACTGGATATTTAGGAGAACAGGTCGTCACCTCTTCCTTACTGATGATGATGAAGGAAAGCCTCCCTTACTTAGGCGCATGGTGGAAGATAATGATGATTATCCTTTCATGTATGTCACTGTCTACCTTTTTCCTGTAGTTAATAGGAACAATTGATCCTAGTGTGTGTATTAGTGTATGATGTATCATGTCAGCATGTCATTTTTATGGGTTATTATATAGTTTATGAACTGTTGGAATTCAAATATGCAGGTCTGCTTTACGATCATTCAAGCGACGGGTGACATACTCTAATGTGGGCTATGACCGTATCCTCATTATCCTGTTGATAATTTCCTAATAGTTTTTCTTTACCTGGATTCTGCATTGGTTTCTTTTACCTGATGGTCCTTAGATATTGTGGGATGGAGGACATCATCAATTAGACGCAACAATGAACTGCCTAAGGTATTTCTTCAGCTTGCTTATTGGTTAATTTTTTCTGATTCTTATCAGCTTTTCAATATCATGATGGTTGTATCCTGTGTCTTTTAGTGGGAGGATTCCATAAATGAGAAATATCCTCATGTTGTGTATGAAGATCAGTGCAAAGCCTGCAATGATGAGCAAGAGGAATCTACATTAGTTGAAGACAAAGATCTAGATAAAATAGAAGGTGTGAACTCTGCATTAAATTTGTCTATTCTTTCTGGATTATGTTGCTTTCTGATAGCTGCAAACTCTCTCGCCATCTTTTTGGCTTTCTGTGTGAACTTGATAAAGGTTCTTTAGCATTTGATCTTTTTCCAAATTCTGGGACAAAATGTATCTTAGTTTGGTTCATGGAAAGGGATGGGAAGAGTGAGTGTGAAAGGGTAAGAGTAGGGGAAGGGAAGGGAAATGTTTACTTCCCTAAAGGCAACAAATTACAGTTACTTCCATCGTGTTTAGTGTAAGAGAAATGGAATTAAATGAGCAATCCATCCCATTTCGAGAGGAAGAAGCTGAAGTGGAATGGGAGAAGAACCCTTCATATTTACATCCTTTTCCCTTCAACTTCTTACCAAATGACCTAAAGCAATCAAATATTCCATGTTTCCCTTACTTTCATATTTACTTCACTTATCACCCCACCCATATGCATTTTACATTCGGAATGGTCTCACCTTTACCTTTTTCAGGTTGGGACCTGCAATGGGTGCATAGGATGCCCATGCTAAGTGACTCCTTTTCTCTTACGCTCCAAATATCTTGTAGAATTTCTCTTTTGGTTGGCTTCAACAATTATTTTACTTAAGAAATGCATACTATGTATTCTAAGCACACTTCTAAGTGCAAAAACCTAAAAAAGAATGTTGGTAGAAATTCTTTGGTGAATAATTGATTTTGGCTTCAGTTGATAGATTATTGTACTTAAAGTAGCCAAGGTTCTCATATTTGAGTTCCGAATGTGAAGTTGTTTTTGGGTTGTTAATCATATAAAACTGACCAGTACAACTTTGATGTTATATATTATTACAGTTCTTATGTGTTTGTAGTGAATCTGAGAGAACATCTAGGCATGTCAAAGTGTATTGCATCTCTGATACTATAATGTCTTGAGAACAGCATTTCTCTTTGTTAATGATGTTTAATGATGTTGAGGGAGCATGAAGTATATCAATTCAAGTTATCATAAACTAGCCAACTTCTAGAACTGTGAATTATGGAAACAGGTTTTAGCATGCAACTTGGTATATCTTAAGGATGACAAATGAATGTTACAACTCTGGGTTGTTTGCATCCCTTTCTTTCAAAATGCTCACTAATTTATGCTCCTGGGTTCTTTGTATAGATTTATTGTTCAATTCCAATTATTCTTACAAAATTTCATGTTACAGAGGAACTCATTAGGGGACTCTCTAGTCTGTCATGGGAAAAGATAGATGTCAGCTTCCACAGCAGCAGGCTTAGATTTGCTGCTCACAGTGTTATTCAGGTTTCTCCCTATTTGTTCCTACTGTTATACTCTAGGACCTGGAGTATTTTGCTAAAAATCAGCTCAAGTGAATAGTGATTTGATTGTGAGAAACTCTCATGAAACATTTCTGAGAAACCAATTAAGGGGATTTCTGTTTGGTTATCTTTCTGTCACAGTGCTTTTAAGTGCCAAAAGATCTTCAGTTGTGAATGGTTATCTGACCCATGTGAATTTGAATGGAAAAAAGCTATTGACTTCTGCTTGCCATATGAACGTAATGTTTTTGTTCTACATATATATTCTATGATAAAATCATCTGTGTTCTTCCCATGATGCTGTTCCTTGTTGCAGAATGACTCATTTATGTGTATTGGCTGTTTATGGCACAGGTCAAGGAGCTATACATGCATTCCGAAGGTGCAGATGTTATACAACACATTATCGACCATTTCCTTCAATAACAATGACGTCTTGAGTCGGACCAACGGTCCAAGCTAATTATGCAGAGTTCCTATTGTAAATCTACGTCTCTGTCTGATTGGTATTGGGATCTATAAAACTGGAGGGGAGTTGAATATTTTCTAGGCTGCAGAAAACTGCAAAATCTTAGACTTAGAGAGATAATAAGCTTTTATTTTTATTATTATTTTTTATGAAAACAATTCTTCATTCATGTAGTAATTTGTTTTGATGTTAACAAGAATGAATCAAATGAAGTCACGAATCAGAGAAATTGTGTGACTTTCTTGATACACTGAAAACTTTTTTACCTGTCACATTTTAGGGACTGGGGATGAGGAACCAGGAGGAGCAGAAAAAATGAGATTTAGTTTGAAACTAAATAAAATTTTAATTTTTATTCAGCAGTTTTATCAAATCAAATTGTTGAGACGGGTCCCTTTTATCAAAAAAATTAAATACTACCTCTATATTAAATTAGGTGTTGTTTAAAATTATGTATGCTAATTAAGTAGTTCTTATTTTTAGGCGTTGTAGAAGGTAAATAGTCTAAACTATGCTTAGTCTATTTCTATTGATGATATATATTCTTTAAAGAGTATTGATTATCTAGTAAATTGTTTTAGAGTAAAGGAAGTATTGATAATGAAAAAGGCCATATGGTATTATGGAATTAACTTTTTGTTTTTGTTTTTTTTTTTTTTTGAGAAAGACATTTGCTTTGGAATGGAGGGACTAGGGACGTGGACGTGGACGAGCTCCATACTTGGATCCAATTAATAAATATATTATTTAGACCTATCCAATTATCCATTGGATCCAACCTATTAAATACGAACCCTATCTAATGAGTATCAGGCCTGTTATATACAACATATTTTCTATATTTTGTTAAAAAAAAAAGTAAATAATATTTACTCATAAAAATAAAAAGAAAGTAAAATTTAAATAAGTTAAACAAAAATTTGAAATTAAAGATGCTAAAAAGTCAAATTAATATACATTTATCAATACATTTAAAATAACAATTGATATCAAGTAATAAATAATAATTATAATAGACGCAAAAAAGTCAAATTAACATATACTTATCAAACAAATTTAAAATAATCAATCGATCCTAATTATTAAATAATAATTATAACACTCATCAAGAAATATTAAAATTTAATAGTCAAATAACAAATAAAAGTTAAAATAATAATAGAAACATATATATTATGTGTGTATATATAAAAAATATATTTTATATATGTATGTCTAATCTGATCCGAAACTAAACGGGTTCAAAACTATGTATACCATACTCGAATCCATCTAAAGAATATTATTCGAGTTAGGGTATAAAAATAAAAGTATCAGACCAATCATAAATGAGTTCGATATGGATTTGAGTCCGAATATACCCTACCATTTACGATCTTAATTTAGGATCTAGTAATGAGGGTTGATTTAAATTTTAAAGTTGATATGCTGTTTCTGAAAATTTTCATCATTCTGGTCCTCCTACTACTGGTTTGTAGAAATTTCAACGTTAGGACTTTAATCTAACTTGTCGCCCTATCCATTAGGTTTATGACTTTTAAGGAACAATTTAATATCGATAATAGGGTTTAAATTCACCAAATCTATAAATATTTTTACCTACGAAATTTTAAATACAAAAACTGTTATCTTTTGCAGAAATCACTTTTTAACAATTCTGCTAGTAATTTTTTACTTTTTAACTTGAGGCTTTTCTTACTAAATTAAGACCCAAAATAAATCGGCTTCATATCACCGAACAAGGGTTGTCTGGTAAATTGTTATTCAATTTTGGTCGTTGAATTTTTATTTAATTTTAAAAATTTTTATTAATAAAGTAATATTTTAATAAGAAATAAATATACTTATTTATTTGAAAAGTTGTAAATAAAATATTTTTAGACATTTCAATATAAATAATACTTAATATTCAGTTCAGAGGAAATTTGAAATTATTTCAAAATACTCTCCATCCTCAAAATTTAAATTATTTAAGAGTGTTTCATTTATGATATTTTTTCTCTTTTTACCTTTCATTGATAAACTCATTTATTCATTGAAAACAATAGAGATATAGCTATTAAAGAGAGAGGAAAGATGTATCTTTGATGAAATATAACTAAAATGTGGATTAAGCTTTATATTGTGCATTGTGGGACGGAATTCTATTTCTTTCTACAAAGAAAATGGACTAAACACTGATCATAGTGTGGAACAACTCATGTGTTTCCGTAAAAGATCCAAACAATTTCAGAAAATTCTACACTCGCCCAATGACTATTGACTAGATCAAATCATGATGTTTTTATCTGGTTTGGATCATTTTTAAAATGAATTTTGAAATCAAGTTCATTTTTAAATCTCATTTCTCCATGGATGTGATGCATTTGAAAAATATACCATCTTAAAAACTATAATCTTGATCAACTACCCAAACTTTTTTTAAAAAAAAGTATAAACTATTTTTTATATAAAAAAAAAAACCTTGAATCCCTTGGTAAGTTTTACACTATTCACTTAAGTTTTTTCAACAGAAATTGAGGTGTTGCATTTGCCAAATGCATCACCTCAAAAATTATTCTTCTTGTTTTTTTTTTTTTTAAAAAATCGTGTACCTCCTCTCCCGGGGTGTACACTTAAGTTTTTTTTTTTAATAAATGCATCATCTCAAAAAACTATAATCCCGATTGTCTACCCAAACGTTGTTTTAAAAAAAAGCATTTTTTTGAGGTGTTATATTTACCAAAATGCACCACGTCCTAAAATATTTTTTTAAAAAAAAAACTGTGAACCCCTTTATCAGTTTTGCACTGTTCACATAAGTTTTTTCAAAAGAAATTGAGGTGCTTCGTTTGCCCATGCATCACCTCAAATTTTTTGTTTTTTTGTTTTTAAAACTAGTGTGCAACCCCCCGCCCCAAAATGTACACTTAAGTTTTTTTTTTTTGACGAATGACCCATCTTGAAAATCCTTTTTTACAAAAAGTTGCATTCTTCCTCCCCATATCTTTCTTTCTTAGAGTTCTTTCTCTATTTCTCCCCTTTCTAATGGTAGTTTTTTTTCAAAAAAAAAAAAAAATCTTAAATTTTCTCTTTAAATTTATCGAATTTTGAAAACTAAACCCTGAACTATTTTATAATTGTAGTTTTCTTCTTAAGGTATTTTAATTTTGAGAACTTAATAAATTAGTTAGAAAAATATATATTTGAATATACAATATATTTATAAGTTTTAAAATAATTCATTAAATTTTATACTTAAGAAGAAAAAAAAAAAAATCCCCTAACAACAATGTTGGTCAAATTTTCTTCCTTTTTTTTGTTAAAATGATTTGTCAAAATATCTTAAGAGAAATTTAAGTATTTTTTAAAATAAAGGAAAAAAATAAAGAAAGAAACAAAGGGGAAAGAGGAAGAAGGCAACTTGGTTTTTTTTTTTTTTTTTTTTAAAGGTTTTTGAGCCTAAAAAAACCTTAAGTGTATAACCTGAGAGTCCACGATTTTTGTTTTTTTTTTATTTAAAACATTGGTTTTTGAGGTGCAGCAAATGCATCATCTCAATTTTTTTTTTTTTAAAGTGAACGGTGCATATATGATAGGGGATCCATGATTCTCTTTTTTAAAGAATAGCTTAAGAGGTGATGCATTTACTCAAATTTTTTTTTTATTTTTTCAAACCTATGTGAACAGTGGAAATATGACATGGGGCAAACGTTTTTTTTCTTTAAAAAAACTTTTAAGGGCCAATGCAGCCCCTCAAAAAATGGGTTTTTTTTTTTTTTAGTCTGCCGATCGAAATTATGGTTTTTTAGCACCACACCCATAACGGAATGAGGTTCAAAATTGAATGGGTAAAAGCCCCAAATCACGTCCAACAGTGGCAGCCAATTAAACAGCTTTTCCGTTCGGACTTGTCAGGTTGAGAATCTGAGATAAATTTTTTATTCTGGATTTTCTATATCTTAAAAAGTTTTAATAACTGCCCCCCTCCTTCTCTGACGACAACCGGTTTTGCGTATAACAGTTTCTCACTATCTGACCATGGAGCTCTCTCTCTCTTCATCGCTCCATTCAAACACTACTTCCTCACTCCCACTCCCTGGAAATTTATCTCCTCGGATTTTTCGTCACAATCTCGTTTTTTCATCTTCTGCCAGTTCATTTCTCAGTCCAAATTTCACAGCACAGACTTCTCGGAAGATCAATAAACAGCTGATTCGCTGCCAACGGGGCCTCATAATGAGAAGCCAGAGCTCGACGGAGATTAATGATGATGAAGGTTTCGTCGTTGAAGGCGTTCCTCACCTCACTGATTTCCTACCTGATCTATCGGTATTTTTCATTCTATAATCGTTTACTGCCACATTCTTATTAATTATGTGTAACTTTTTGAATGCTGAGATGCTTTATTTATTCACTTGTTCACCTAATTTTACTTCTGGTTTGAGTTTAAGCTAGACCGGGGAAGTAATCACAAGTTATGTAATAAGTGGAGTATTTCATTGTGTAAGGAAGAATCTCAGTTGATTTGAAATATGAAACTAAGCCATTCGGTTTCAGATTGCGGATACATTTTTCTCTCGGATACTTTGTGCCGCATTAATCTATTCTAATTTGGGAGGGCGCATTTCGCCACTCAGTATCTCTTAAAAGAACTGTTGAATGTTCCGTAAGAGTAGAAAAAATATCTAAAGATTATATAGGCTTGGTTTATTCTGTTTCCTGAATACTTAAATCCCTTATCTGCGCATAATCTGAGATTTGAATATAGACACACAGATTAAGTTAAAAAGGGAAGGGGAAGTGGAAGGGAGGGGGGAGGGGAGGGGAGGGGGATGAGAAGGACAGATCTTGTGGTTCGCTTAACTACCAACTCAGTAGAACTACCAAAAAGTGGTTTGTTTCTCAACCGAGTAGTGCAGCTTGGTGAAGGGGAAGAAGGTTAAGAACTATGGGAGCATTTCCAACTAAGATATTAATCTACTCTTGTTATTTGCTGAATGGATGTTTTACTTCAGAAAGAAATTAACCATACTCGAATAAGATCTTGGAACTGCAGCACATCAGTCCTGGGGAAAACTTTATTTCAGTTGCTTTGATTGGCCAGACACTTCATTGAGTTTGACTACTAATGTTTTGTTTCCAGTCATACCCGAACCCCCTGGAAAAGAGCCTGGCATATGCCATTGTTAAGTAAGCCCTAACTCTATTTTTACTTCCATGCTTTGTTGGAAAAGAAATGAAAATCATTGATTATTTAATAGATGCTCATTGTCTTTCTTTCAGGAATACCTTCGTCAGCCCTGAAGATCTTGTTGCTGAGAACGTATGTGAGTTCTCATGAAACTTTTTTCATCAAAATATTTGGACTTATCAATTTGCTTTTTCTCCAGAATATTATTCGGAAGGGCAGTCCAAGAGGTGTGCATTTTCTCCGTGCAGGACCTCGAGAAAAGGTAAATGAGCATTTATTTTTATATGCTACAAGTGGGAATATATTGAATCTAGTTTGATCTGATATTATTCCCAATTTAGGTCTATTTCCAGCCCGAGAAAGTGCGTGCTTGTATTGTGACATGTGGGGGTTTATGCCCTGGAATCAATACTGTGATCCGTGAGATAGTTTGTGGTTTGTACAACATGTATGGTGTGGATGATGTGCTTGGGATCCAGGTGAGCAAGAAAGCTTGGTTGTTCTATCCTTCTAAATATTTTCTTTTAGCTTGTCAATTGGAATGTACAGCTCTATCTTCTGAAGCCCGAAAACTGAGGATGCTCCCTGACTCCCTGATTTCTATATTTATTTGAAAGTGAAACCTTTTTCTTTCCTTTTCTGTTGATGCGTTGAATGTGAGGAATGAACCTCTGATAGATACCTGTGCTGGGAGTAGCTTGATATCATTCTTTTGGTGATCAGAAATATTGTATCACTTTGTTTTTCAGATAATTTTGCAAAACAGACATCATTTACTGCCACATTTTTTGTGATCAGAAATGTTGTCAAGAAAATAAAAGTGCTATACCATTTAGTTTGGATTGGGCTACCTATATTTATTAAAGAAGTATCTAATCCATGTATGGAAAAAAAATATATAGAACTAAACTTTAGGCTTCTAACGGAAACGTGATACTATTGATAATTTTCAGGGTGGATATAGAGGCTTTTACTCTCAAAATACCATTCAGTTGACACGAAAACTTGTCAATGACATCCATAAGCGTGGTGGTACCTTTCTTCGAACTTCACGTGGAGGCCATGATACCAAGAAGATAGTTGATAACATTCAGGATCGTGGCATAAATCAGGTGGATACCTTTTTGAACTTGTGAGAATGCCAGAAATGATTTCTTTTAAATAGTTACATATGTTTGATCTCTTTTCGGGTTTTAGGTGTACATTATTGGAGGAGATGGAACACACAAAGGTGTAGCTGCAATCTACGAGGTGATTGTCCTAAGAATGGATAAGATTAGTCTCATCTGCCACATTTGTCTCAAAATATTTAACTTGCTTCTTTTTCTGAAGGAAGTTGTCAGTCGCGGTCTTCAGGTTGCTGTTGTTGGAATTCCAAAGACAATAGATAATGATATTGCTGTAAGTTCTATCTTGCAGAAATTTGATCCTATCAGACATTGTTGATTCTTTCTCCTTGCAACTTTGTGGTCATATTTTGCTACTTTACTGGTATGTTAGGTATTGTAATCCTGAAAAATAAAGGTTGAAAAATCACTCTCATGAATGGTTAAAGTAATACTGTAGTTGTATCAATGTGTTCTTGTATTACTAAATTATTTTAATGCTGGGGAGTGCATATTTTAGAGTTACTCATAGAATTACTTATTTCGGTAACATGTTCTCTGCTGCTTGACTTTGACCTTTAGAGGCCTGTTTTTAAAGTATTGGAACAGGGCAGTAGATGCATTGACTTGTTTGATTGTTGAACTTCACACGGAGAGCAAAACTTAGTGAAATTCCCTTGTAAAAACATTCTCAGCAACCATTTGTTTTTCATTTAAGGTAACTGACACTGTTGGATTTCCTAGTGATGGAAAACTCGCTTGTTAATGAGCCAAATCAGTGAAAATTGGAAAAAGCTTTTTGGACATCACCTTGCAGCCTTTTGCAGTTATTATCTTATAGTCCAATAGGATACTGATATTGAAGTCTTCATCCGCCTTTGTTTGCTTTTGTTTCTGAGGGTTGTAACACCTTTGGGCCACATGTTATTTAGTTGATGTCTTATGATTGAAGGTCCATAAGATGAGGTGTTGATTGTTAGCAGAAGTGAAATGTGACAACGCAATTGTTTAGCTTATATCTTTCGTTTGTGAAATTTCATATTTAAATTCTATTGTTTTTTCTGTGATGCACACAGAGAGAAATGTTTATCACTCAATCAAATAATGTGTTTATTATTTTTCTATTCAGGACAAGCTGATGATTTTGATCTTCAGTCTTTGTTGAAGTTTTCTTCTTCATTTTCCCCCCTTTTTTCCTCTTTAAATAATATAATAAATGGTTTGAAATAATTGTTGCAGTTAAATAAAATGTTGGCAGTTCTCTGGAATGATTTTAGCTCTAAAAGTTGTTTAATCCAATATAATAAATTGAACTGCGTCATAATTTTGTATCTGTTCTTAAGCGTTTAAACTTGAACAAATTATCATGTTAATATTCATCATCTTCTATTTCATGAATATTCATTTCATTATTATTTGAGAAGTATTCAAACTTATTATATGATATACAATTTTATAAAGAAAGGATCTCTATCATCCGTTTCAATTTTCCTCCCTCATGTAGTAAGGGGTGTGATTGAATCTTCACATAACTTTGTGGTCTTAGGTCATAGACAAATCATTTGGCTTTGATACTGCTGTTGAGGAGGCTCAAAGGGCCATAAATGCTGCTCATGTAGAGGCTGAGTGTGTGGAAAATGGAGTTGGAATAGTGAAGCTCATGGGTCGATATAGTGGTAAGTAGATTGAGCATCAATATATTTCTATCTGGTCTCTGGATTATGTGCTAAAAGTTTACAATATTTTGCAGGGTTTATTGCCATGTTCGCAACTTTGGCAAACCGAGATGTGGTAAGATATTATAATATTTCCTTCTTTAGTCTGCAGTTCTTTTGTAGCTTAAAATTAATGTCTTTCGATTACATTATACTTGTTACTGCAAGGAAATTTAAATGCTTACCTTTGTTGTCCCGGATATTTGATCACCGTGTGTTGCTCTCAGCTGTCATGAAGAGAAATTCTTACATCCCTTGATGTATTAATTTCCTATCAATTAGACAGCAAATCCATGTTATGTTAATGAATCACTGATTGTAACAGGACTGTTGCCTGATTCCGGAGTCCCCATTCTATTTGGAAGGCGAGGGTGGGCTCTTTGAATACATTGAACGGCGTATTAAAGAAAATGGGCATGCCTTGATTGTTTTGGCAGAGGGTGCAGGGCAAGAATACGTTGCCCAGAATGTACAAGCTGGCAATGCAACAGATGCCTCAGGAAATAGGCTGCTTTTGGATGTTGGTCTTTGGCTGTCCCAAAAAGTAAAGGTATTTGGTCCATCCATTTTTTATGCCTATTCTGCATATGGATGTTTTCTACGGGAGATCAGAAGGACATGCAAGACTTTTCACTTCGGGTTGACAGTCAACTCTGATTGTTCACTGCTGCTGAAAATAAATCCATCTAGTGGAATGAATATGTGAAGATTCCATTTTTCTGTTTGGTGATATCTTTCTTTCCTTGTTCCTTTGCTATGACCTTCCCATGAAGGGTAGATGGTGTTTGGGTATTTTTACAATTCATATGGTAGTAAAAATATAATTGCTTTATTTGTTGATATGTAATCCCAATGCTTTGCCATTTTTCTGTTTTATCTGGGGTTTGTTTTTTTTTTTTTACAGGCTTAATGACACAATAAAAAATTTGATAACTTAGGTTATGTTTCTTGAAACAGGATCATTTTACGAATGTCCGGAAGATGTCAATAAATCTGAAGTATATTGGTAATTTTTCTTGGATAGTTTGCCATGGATTCTTTGACCATTCCTCCTTCTATTGTTCATGTTTGTTGATTCTTTCTTTTATATTCTTTTGTACTCCCCTTTACACCATTATGAACAGTTTTGCTTTTTAGTTCGCAATTTAGGTAGAGAATATCTCTCTACTTATCTTCTTTCTCTGAGCATCTTTCTTCAAGAAAAACAAGGGGTGGATTAACAAATAATAGAGAAAAGGATAGTAATATAGGGGACTACCGGTTCTCTCTCTTTCTTGAGTATTTTTCTTGAACTCTTATCTTCTCTCTTTGAACATCTTTCTTCAAGAAAAACAGGGGTGGATTTAAAAAAAAAAAGGAAAAAAGGATAGTAACATAGGACACTGCCGATTCTCTCTCTCTCTTTTTTCTTGATTCTGTTCTTGAGTATTTTTCTTGAACTCTTAGTTACAAATATTGAGACTTAATTTTGACAGGAGACCTCCAAAAAAAAGACCTGGAGTTCTATATTATTTTCTGAAACATCTATTTTTGTTCTACTGTTATTGATCAATTGACTACAACTATTAAAAATTTCAGTATGTTGTAGCACTTTTTCTTTTGGTGTATAACATAACCTTTTTTTTTCTTGGCTTCTCTTTATTTTCAATGTTTGTTTGCCAACTCCTGATAAGTTTCTTTTGAAGTTTTGTACATGGTGTAAATTGTCCAGTGATTATTGTATTTTGCATCTCTGTGCAGCATGTGTTTCGCGCACACACACACAGACATAACATTCTATATATTTAATCATTTGAGGTAGTATTCGCTCCATCAAGCATCACGTGCATTGTGGCTGTTTCCTCTAACTTGGATACTGTGACTTGCACATTCATCTGCAGATCCTACATACATGATTCGAGCTATTCCAAGCAATGCTTATGACAACATCTACTGCACACTCCTTGCTCAGAGTGCTGTTCATGGAACCATGGCTGGATTTACTGGCTTCACCGTAGGACCAGTGAACAGCAGACATGCTTATATTCCTATCCATGTAAGCCAGATTCTACAGTGAATTATTATTACTTCAAAGATGCTCTTGATGAAAATGTCTCGGAAAAAAGAATTTTTTCCGGTAACCATTTTGAATGAGGTAATTTTGGTAATTGACGAAATCATGTAACTTTTAAGAGTTGAAAACTACGACTTTTAGGGGACTGATTTAGTTATTTCAGGTTTTGCCACAGGTTATGGTGGCAAAGAAATCTTCAGATGAATGTCAACAGATTCTGTTTATATATTCTCTTTTTAAGGTCTGTGACATAACGTTCACATTTTTTCATCACAATGCAGCGTGTGACAGAGACTCAAAACGTTGTGAAGCTGACAGATAGGATGTGGGCTCGACTTCTGGCCTCCACAAATCAACCAAGTTTTTTGGGGAAGCCTGAGCTTTTGAAAGACAAATTGGATCAAGGTAGTATGGACATAATCAACAAGATGAGGATTACTTCCATTTAGACTTTCAATATTTAAACTAGGAAAAGAGTGTGATGCTTCTTGCTCTATGCAAAACAGCAAATGGTACGTACCATAAATCATTGCTCTCATCAATTTTGTTACATTGTCCAGGGACGGTTTATCAATATGTTTTTTCACATTTTCTATTTAGTTGTTGAGGAGAGTGTAGAACTAGAACAGAGCAAGCTGAAAACTGAGTGTGTAGTAATTGAAATTTGCTAATCGGGATTTTATATTGTTTTGCATCATGATGAAGAAAATATGGATCATGTGAAATTCTCTGTTTTAAGTTTTTGTGTTCACAATATGCCTCTTCCTTGTATAGTGTAAAATTAACCGTCTACAGTATCAACAAACCCATGAAAGTTTAGTGCATACTAGTTTGCAACAATGTCAACCACAAAATGCCATTGAGGCCCTTTGCTCTCCTGGAGCTGTTGCTAACTGTGTTAGTGACTCTTTTGTATTGTGATGAGGTTTTAGAATCGTCTATTTGCATAAAATAGTACTTTTGCTTGATTAGTTAAGCCATGTTATTCTCGGTTCCGAAGTCCGAACCATCAAAAACCTCAGATAGTGACAAGAACCCTAAAAGAAGCCTTTTTAAAGTGTTTGGTATACTGAGTTTGTTCCGGCATTAAGCTACTTTCTGTGTCTGGCATTCTCTCTCTCTATGTTTTTATTTTAGAAATGATTGTTGTGCAATTTTCTCCTGATTCTGTTTCTTATTAAGATTTCCGACATGCTTCACAAATGATTCTCCTGACTTCATCCTTTTTACTTTTTGGTAGAATTAATCTGTTATCTCCACTCCAGTTTACCATCAAGTTTTTCTCCTTTGCACAAAAGAAAAAAAAAAGGAAGAAAGGTTTTGGATAGAATCATCCTGGCACTACGTGTACACTAGCTCCCGTTAGGACAGCGACCAACGATTCAGTGGTTTAATGGTACTGTGTCTGTGCCCAAAGTCTTTGCCCTAGTCTATTAAAGATATGCACTCTCGGAAGGCGACACTGAGCAACATCCTCTGTGGAATTTCTATCTTTTACTTGATCTTTTCACCCAGAATTGATTGGGAGCGCTGCATTTGGTCATTGCAAAGGAATTGTTAGACAAACTAAGCTTTCGGTAGGACCTAATAATAGGGGACCTTTTCTTGCAAGTGGATAGATTATATTCATCAACAGGTAATTCTAATCTGTCATAAATGAGTAAACGGACAGCCTGGATGATAAAAGTCAAGCCTTTTCTCTCTAAATCCTAACTCCCATCCATCCTTTTGGCAGCCACTTGATTCCTAACTAACGCCATACCACACACGTGCAACACCTACAACTATGGGCTCAACAATGCTGGTAATGTATTGCCACTAAAACCAGATTTTAACTAACTGACAACTGCGCAATGCGCTTATCCCATACTGCTCACCATTCAACCCGTCGGAGAGTCAGCCCCGTGATACAGGGTAATTATTATATTTTAATTATTTATCTGAAGGCATTTCAAGCACTCCCTATATAGACGCTAAAATTCACTCTATGGAAACTTCTTTAGTATATTTACAGTCATCTCTTCGTTTGTTTTTTTTCCTTTCTTTTTTACCAGTATCCGGACAACACGTTTGTATGCATTCGATATTTTGTTAATTTATGAGAATGTTAGTATAATTTAAATTTGAGATTTATAATTTATACATTCACTTTAAAAGGGAGCTATCTCCACTTAAATACACATAATAATTCGGTCAATTTCGATGTTCATCGTACCTATGTAGAGATAAATGTAGTCTCTTTTAAGATCTTATTTTTTAAAAAAATTATCATTAGATTTAAACTAAATTATATTTCCACTTTCGAAGTATTATTATACTTCACCTTCTTATGGACATGGCTGGAATTAGGAGGTGATTTCATTTCACATTGCTGATAAAAGGCCTTTTTTACTTCTTTTAGATTTTTTAAAAAAAATTTAAAATTATATATAAATATTAATTACTTCAATCATGTGAGTAAATAATCATTCCTCTTGTAACACCTACCTTTTAACTTCCATCAACATTCTTATGAATAAGTAAAATATTGAGATGCGTATAAATTATCCAGACATGATAAAAAAAAAAAACCTTTACCTTGGATATTAACATGAATCCAAATATTAGTCTAGCGACATTATTTGTATTCGTAATCTATTAAATAATTGGTCTAAAAAAATATAAAGGTTCTAGACAGAAAGCTTAAATATATGAAAGGAGATACTACCACGCACGTGAGATTATTTTAAGAGGCAATGGCCGACACTTTTGCTGCTGGTTTGCACCTTCCAAGTTCCACCCTCATAAAATATTACTACAACTTTTAAAATCTCTCTATAGTAAACTAGCAGTCACTAAAAGACATTAACTCAAATAATAATTGTTGGGATTTATTCCGATTAATCCCGTTCAGTAGGTTAGATTAATTAATTATTAATTAGAGACCAATTAATTATGTGAGGTTTTCAGGCTTTTAATTTGTGAATATGGATTGGCATAGTGTGGGCTGACGGACCCAGTCCGTGATGAGTGGATTGAGTTCGGACTTTAAAAGGTTGGATCTCCTTCCTTTGGTCCGATGATGATCCAGACTATACATAGTCTGGTTAGCCTTTTATGTGAGTTAGAGATAAAAAAGGGTTTTCTAACCTTATGTTAGAACTCTCTCCGATTACTCATCTGCCAGAAAGAAACAGGCATTCAGAGAGCTCAAAAGGGAGAAAGTTTCTAACAATTCAGATCGGTGCTTCTACTTCAAGATCTCGATGGAATCGACATTAGGTATATCTCTATTTCATTTAGGCATTGATATATGGGATTAAAGCTTCGTATTTCGGTCTTACATTTGGTATTAGAGCCTTTGCATAAATGGATAGGGTACTTGTTTTGTCTGTAAATCATTATTTTGACCACATATTATGAAAGATCTTAACGAGAGGAGTCCGACAGTGGTCGGCCGATGACCTGAAGCCTTCGCACGCGCCCACGCGCAGCGCGTGCATGAAGAGCGGCGGTTGGAGTTTGTGATGATGACGTCAACCCTCAGCTTGCTGGCGTCATCCATGGTTCGGTCTCGCAGAACTCTTTCGTCCAATACTGGTTTTGTGGTAAACCAGTGGCATTAAGTATATCAATTTTGGAAAGAAAGCACTTATTGCTTGATATAATTAAGTAAATTAATTCTTTGATTTGTGAAATCATCATCCTTGACTATACTAGCATGTTATGATTCTATTTTATAAATATTTAGGCACGATAATGTTTATATTATTGTGGTGTTTGTTTGGATACATGTTAGTATTGTGCAATGAATGAGGTGAAGCATGCGATAAATTGATTATGCCCTTATTATTATAAAGTGTTTGGTTGCATGCATATTGTGTGTAAGGTATAAGGTGAAGTCCTTGGCATGAGAGAGTTCTGTAGGCTTGACCGACTGCCAAAGTGGCACTCTTAGTTTTGTTTACAGAATGTCGATCTCGTACTAATGGGGATATCTCTTATACTGTTATACGATCATATTCCCGAAGGAAGCGATTGGATAATGGTTTAGGAGGGATACATGGGCAACATACGTGGAAAGTGATTGGTCTGAGTGGTTCATACACCAAAAGGTGGTGAATTTTTACCAGGATTGAAATGCATTTTCATGGTCGTTGTTCATGTAGAAAATGCACAATTATTTGTTATGCTTTCTGTCTAAAGGTGATTGTATGATGAAATATGTGTTTTTCTGGTTTTGATATTGACTTTACATGTTTTCTTATATGTTTGCTGTTTTCATTACAATTACATTTTCGGTCAATGGTAATACTGTTACTATTGAAATTTTAACTATTTCAAACTATAAAAAATGGAAAGGGGATGTAATGTTTGGCATGGAGCTGGCTAATGTCCATACAGCTCTCATTTAGGATCAGCCTCCAACTCTCACTAATGTTAGCAGTGAAGCTGATAAAGCAACAATGGTTGAATGGGAGACAAGTAATAGGATTTGCTTACTGTCTATGAAGAGATCCGTTCAAGAACATCTTAAGGAGACATTGCCAGTAGACTGCACAGCAAGAAGGATGCTTGAGCATCTTGATGCTATGTATAAAGTTTCTACGAATGCCAAGATCAGTGCTCTTCTGCAAGCCCTGTTTAATATGAGGTATGATGGCATGAGTGGAGTTAGGAATTATATCTTAAGGATGGTGTGCTTACAGTCCAAATTAGAGGCACTACAGATCACAATCCCTACTAAGGTCATTGTACATCAGGCTTTGAACATTCTACCACCTAAGTTTGGAATTATCAAGATAAATTACAATTCCAGAAATGAGACCTGGTCTATCAATGATTTGATACACAGGGTGGTGGCTGAGGAGGATAAGCCGAAGAGTGAAAAGGGACATACAGCATTGTACACTTCTAGCACGAGTGATAGGAAGGGTAAGAAGCCAAAAGATTCTACCCATAAGGTTACTCCTGCCACATCCAGTAGTGCAAATAAGTTGGGGCCCAAAACGAAGTCGTTCAAGGACAAAGATCGCTGCTTCTTCGGTGGTAAGAAAGGTCACATGAAGAAAGATTGTGCCAAATACAAGGCTTGGTTAGCCAAGCCTCAGGCATCAGGTGATAACTCTATGGTTTATATTTGTGAATCCAATCTATCTGAAGCCTCATCCAGTTCTTGGTGGCTAGATAGTGGGGCAACTAATCATGTTGCTTTTTCCATATAGGGGTTCAGAAACAGGAAGAAACCAAATCAAGATGAATTGCAGTTGGTAGTAGGAGACAAACTCTGGTTTTCGATTGTTATTGAAGAACACTTTCTATGTACCTTCTTTTATAAGGAATTTGGTTTCTATTTCTTGCTTAGACACTTCTGGATTTACTTTTGAATTTAAGAACAATGCAGTTTCTATGT
>JAOXNR010000022.1:1309323-1359868 GCA_028571225.1 Parsonsia alboflavescens
TAAAGTCTATCAAGTACTACCTATTGTTGTCTATTTTTATTTTAACTTTAATTTTATTATTTGATTATTAAATTTTAAATATTCTTTGGCAAGTGTTATAATTATTATTTAATAATTAGTATTGATGACTTATTTTAAATTTGATTGACAAGTGTGTATTAATTTGACTTTTTAACATCTATTATAATTTTTTTTAATAAATAATTTCAATTGATTATTTTAAATTTTATTCATAAGTGTATATTAATTTGACTTTTTAATATCTTTAACTTCAAGGTTTTTGTTTAACTTATTTAAATGTTACTTTCTTTGATATTTATATGAGTAACTATCATTTACTCTTTTTTTTATTTGACAAAATGTAATTAAAAAAAATGTCAGGTATATTCGATCCAAAACTCAAAATCCACTGAATAGAATTCGAATCTAAAGAGGTTTGATCCAATAGATAATTAAATATGATCTGAATTTTATATTTATTAATTAAATTGAGATATAAAATTAGCAATTCCGATACCATTTAATATGATTTACACTCCTATCAATAAGAGAACAAATGTAAACAAAATTTTCCACGGATGTACGGGCATACAAAAAGTTCCTTAGCCATACAATGTTAGAGATTGCAAATGCATTGAATCCGTCGAGTCATCATATAGTCAAACAATGACGTCATATTCTAGACCTCAAAAATTATAGTATTACAATAATAATACTCCTTTTAATCTTTCCACGTGATGGAAAACACTCGCAACAAGTTGCCCACTTGCACTCGCTGAAATTCCAGGGAAAATCACTTTAAATAACATTTTTTTAATTAATAAAGAATTACCAAATCCAAAGCAGATCCACAGGTTCAATGAATCTCATTCTCCCTCGTCAACTCAACTCTATATATGCCCCTCCCTTCCCAACTCTTAAGAGAATTCAAACTTCTCTACCACTTCCTCTTTCTACACACTCAATTTCTCTCCAAATTCATTTATAATTGGACCAAATTTCCATTTCAACTTCAGAAAATTTTTGGAAAAGAATAATGAATCAACTCGTGCCTGGTGAGCTACCGCCGGCAAATATCTACGGCGATTTTCCCATGTATCGTCGGAGTTCAAGCTTCAGTAGTCTCTTCCCCTGCTTAACAGAAACCTGGGGAGATTTGCCGTTAAAGGTTGATGACTCTGAAGATATGGTAATTTATGGCCTTTTACGCGATGCAGTTAGTGTTGGATGGACGCCGTTTGGTTTGGCATCAAATGACTTAAGCGTAGACGTCATCGTTAAAGCGGAGCCGAGGGAAGAGGTTGAACCGGCTACTTGTATACCCACTGTTGCGGCTAATCAAAGTGAGGCCTCACCTGCAGAGACGGCAAAACCGGCAGCTCCTGGACAGGCTAATAAGGGTAGGCATTACAGAGGCGTAAGACAGCGGCCATGGGGGAAGTTCGCGGCTGAGATAAGGGATCCAGCCAAGAACGGCGCGAGGGTGTGGCTGGGGACTTATGAGACTGCTGAGGAAGCTGCTTTGGCTTATGATAAAGCGGCTTATAGAATGAGGGGTTCCAAGGCTTTGTTAAACTTTCCTCACAAAGTCGGCTCCAATGAGCCAGAGCCGGTTAGGGTGACAGCTAAAAGGAAGTCTCCCGAGCCAGCTGTGTCCTCCGTTTCATCGGCTTCAGAGAGTGGTTCACCTAAGCGAAGGAGAAAAGCAACGGTGCCTGAGCAAGCCGAGTTGGAAGTTCAGAGCAACCGATCGAATGTGTTCCAAGCAAGTTGTCAAATGGGACAACTGCCAATTGGAGAGCAGGTATTGGTGAGCTAAGTGAGCCTGGGATTGGTGTTCGGGAAAATTTGGATTGGTTTAGGGGTTTGATTGGTTGCACTTGCGTGTGTATAGAAAACTCTCTGTTTATATTTTCCCTTTTTTACCCTCGGGGTTCAAATTCATTGGGGACCTTGTACACAAAGCGAGAGCAAAGTTAGAAAGAGAATTCCCAATATATCCAAAATCTGGAATTTACAATTCACTGTTCACGAAACAAATTAGAAATTTTCTAATATCTTGAACAAAATTATAACCACAGTACTACGAGTGGGGGACGCACACTGAAGGCTGCTGACATTTTTTTTTTAATATATAATTTTTTGTTTAACATATTTTAGCCTGAGTTACTACTATAATTATACTTAAAAAATTTTATTTAATATCTTTTGGTCCACCCTAAAATATTCTTAAGATCTTGTGTATCTTTTTTAAAATAATATAAAAAGCCTTCCTCTCAAAAATAAAATCTTTGGAAAAAGGAAACCTTTTTGATCAAATTTGGTTTCTAAAATTTCATCCAAAACTTCTTTATGTAACTAAGAAATTTCATATAATTAGATATATTTATAAAATTACTTAAAAAATTATAGTATCCAAGAAGCATGTTTATTAAATCAATCCCAAAAATCATGAACATATCACAACTCAAGAATATTCAGTAAGAAAAATGGTTTTTTCTCATCTTATTTTATATATATTACTTATTAATATGTTTCAACGGTAAACATTTTATATAGTTAGGATTTAAAAAGTGGGTAATTTTTGTTTTATTGCATTATATGTTTGATTTTTGCATTGAAATAAAGAATTTTTTTTTAGGATATAGACAATTTTTTCAAAAGAAAATAGGTCCCTTGAGAGTAATTTTCTTATTCAAAATAAACTCAAATTGATGTAAACTTCAATGAACTTCTCATAAATTTGAAATTACCACCTAAAAGCTTATCTTATTATGCTAATGATTGACAGAAAATAAGGAGATACTATTTACAAAAACTATCATTTCAACTCGGTTAATAATATTTTTCTAAAAGAAAATTAAAAAATAAGTTTACAAGTCCTTATCCCTCTTAATTTAATAAATTTTTTATACTTGGTTGAAGTGTCTCTCCTGACCTCTAGGGCCTAGGTCCACCATTCAGTGCTACTGGCCCATAATACCAAATTAGATATAATTTATTTTGATGAGATATGAAGTTTTGTGAAAATTGGGTGGGATAATCACTCGTGGATAATCAATTTAAAATTTTGACAATTCTCTTAATATTTCAAAATCTAATCATTTTTTGAAGTGAAATTACTCCAAAATCCTTACAAGGATCAAAAAACAAATATCTTCTTTTTCTTTTTCATAATCGCTCTAAACTAGCTGCCATCCACACCAAACCTTTCCCTCTCCACAATGCAAGCTTTAAAAAAAAAAATTGGTTCTTTCTCCTCAAATCATGGGAAAGGTCGAATTTTTATGGAGAAAAGATATGTTTTCATTTTAAAAAATGAATGGGTACATTTATTTTAATGTTTTGAGATGTATTATCAATCTAGGATTTCGAAATATTTCACTTAATTTTTTTTTTGATTTTTTTGATTGTATAGCCCTCCTAATCTTTAGTTTTGTTCTCTATTCATATTTGTTTTATATTTTTTATAAAAAAAGACTGATTTTTCTAATCTTTTCTTTATAGGGATTGGATATTTATGGAGAAAATAATTGTGTATGAGTTGTTTGTGAATTATCTATGTACCTGGAAGGTTATATGGATTGTTTGTAGTCAGTATGAGTTATTATTATGTAATTTCTTTATCTTTTGAAGTATATTGTATTAAACAACTGTTTCCTACTGTATGAGGTTTTTTGAAGTAATACAGGTTATTACTTTTAAATGTTATGGGTTGTTTAATCCTTTGTTTTGGTCTCTATTCATATTTGTTTTATACTTTTTAAAAGAATAGGTTTTTCTTCTCCTTTTTTTTTTTTTTTTCACAAAGATTGAATCTTTATGGAGAAATAGTTGTGTATGAGTTGTTTGCAAGCTATCTATGTACTTGGAAGGTTATATGCGTTATTTGTAGTCGTTATGAGTTGTTTTCAATGTAATTTCTTTATCTTCTAAAGTATATTGTATTAAATAGTTATTTCTTATTGTACGGTTTTGAAGTAATATAGGTTTTTGCAAAGGTGATACGTGTTGTTGTTATTTGAATTGTTACTGCCAGTTTGTTTTTGCTCATGCTAGTGGTATTTTCATTCAATTTTAAAGTTATATGGGTTGTTTATAAGGCTTATGGTTTGTTTTTTTCTACTGTATGGATTGTTATTTATAAATGTTACGAGTTGTTTGAAATATGGTATGGATTATTTGTAAACTTTATGGATTATACTACCAATTTGTTTTTGTGCAATTTATGTATTGTTCAGCCTGTATGGATTGTTTCAAATTTGTATGGATAGAGGTTTTAGAAGCCTTATGAGTTGTTGCAAAACTATATGAATTGATTAGTTCAATGTTTGTTAGTTCTAATTTTATTTTAATCTTAGATCTTCAAAAGTGATTTAATTATATTTTGATGTTTAGTAGAAAATTGGACGATGGTATTTATAATTGCGGTTGTAATATCATAGCCAAGTATATAATATCTCAACCATGATTTAATGAATATAACTTTAGATTTAAAAAAAAAAAAACCCAACTATAAAATAATAACCTAACTATGATTTAATGAATATAACTTTATCTTATGGGTTACTTTTAATCACTTCATGTAATTATAAAATATAACTTTAGATTAAAAAAAAAGTATAAAATAATCGAGTTTGATGTATAAAATAATCTTTTAGAGGTAGTATTAATTTGTCTTTTAACTCATACATGTAGATTTATTTTTATTTGTTTTATGTAATTGTAAAATAGAACTTTAGATCAAACATAATATATAAAATACTTGAGTCTGACATATAAAATAATCTTTTAGAGGTGGCACACCCATTAAGAACATAACCAGTATGATACATAATTAACTGAGATGACATACATAACGTACAAAGTTTAAAAACAACCCATACATTGAGAAAAAACAATCCGCATGTACAGGAAAAACAGTTCATACAATTAGGAACACAACTTGTATGATACATAACTAAGTGAGATGACATACACAATCGGTACAAAGTATCAAAACAACCCCGTACAAGACAAGAAACAAACCAGATGATATATAACTATCACTGATGACATACACAATCCGTACATAGTGATGGATACCAAGCTCCGTCAATGCCATCCGGACCAATCACGAGAATGAGGGGGTCATGGATGAAGAAGGCCTTGATAACATTGGTTCAAGACAATGAAGAACAACTTGATTTTGAAGTCATCTTCAAGAAAATAAAGATTGATGAAGAACATACAAGGAAGGATGATAACTGGTGGGTAATTCAAATCCTTGAGGATGATCATGGGAGGTTCCTAAATGAAGAACAATGCATTGGGGACCTTCGAGGTGAAGTGGGAAGCCTAGGAAAGCTTGGAATGAAATTGGCTCGATGCAAAATGAGTTTGGCTCAAAAATAGCATGAGAGACCACAGAATGGCCTGAACAAAGGCCATCCAACAATCAACAATGTTGCATCAGGCGCCGGATGGGAACACTGGATGCTCATTGGAAATTTCCAGTGACAATCCTGCCCTCCCATCCGGTGCTTCAATTTCCTAATCGACGCTAGCTCAGTCCCCTTCTGCACACCCATATGCGATGTTTTCCCTAATTTTATTGACTTTCCTTCATTATTTTTGATCTTTAACCATTTGTAAGGCTTATTTAGGGTTTTTACTACCTAGACTATATATAGTCTCTTATATGTAATTGAAAGACAACTTTTGACAAACAATTATTCCATCAGAATCAATCTAAATTCAATATCAAACTTGATCTTTTTATAAGTGTTCTTAGAATTCCTCTTAGGTTTCTTAGTCCACTACACCATGAGCTTTCAATTACTATGGGTGAGGTATGGAATAAACCCGAACTTCAATATATTTTAAATTTAAGGAAAGATTGGATTTTTTTTCCCTGAAATTCATCGTAAATGTTTGTTACAACACACAAGAAACACATGCTACCCTTAAAGCTTCAATATTTAAACAAAATATCTTACTTTTAAGTGTAAAAAAAGTTTTATTCCATAAAATATGTTACCTTTATTGGTTTTATGAGTGAAATTCTACGGAATCAAAGCTTGCTAATGAGTTAAAAGCTTGTCAAGTATAGTAAAATTGACCCATGAGTTCGAACCTAGATGCTAACGCTATTCTGGAGTCGGTGCGGGAATTTGCAAGAACATTAAAGCTCGCAAGAACTTGAAGTCTTAAGATGGCACTGAAGTAATGGAGAATGTGGAGTGTTTTCAGGAGAAGTGTCAAGATAGTGAGGGAGTTATTGAGTTTTTTTCTTTCTCGAGAGAAGTGGAGCGGTTTGTGTTCTCCACTATACAACAACTCATTTCTTTGGTAAATCAACAATCTATACCTTCATTTCATATATAGATTGTTTTGTAATTTCTCTCATATTTCAAGTGTAAACTGGTCTAAAAAAATACCCTCTTAACTATAAATTATGTAACTTAAAATATTAACCAAAATTTAAAATTTTTATCCCATTTGACATTATCATGAAATTGCTCCTAAATTCTTTGGAGGAGGGAAAAGGGATTTATCGATGAGGAAAGTCTCCCGTGGGCCAATTTATGTCTTTTTTAATGCAAGTGGGGAAGTGGTACAGGGCAATTGGTGCCATTTGCAGGCCAAAAACCCATTACAGAAGTTCCAAGTTCATTCTATATGGTGTTTTTTCTTTCTGGCATTCACTTAGAGGTTTTTTTTTTGGGTCTATATGGTCCGATTTCTCTTTTTGGACGGTGGACATTACTACTATACTATATTTCCAAGCGTGTGCAGCAACTAGTATTCAATTTTTTTTCCCCTTTTAAATATGGAGAAGGGGTCAATTATTGAGTAATAATTTTCTCTATTTATCATAAAATCCATTGGGTTAACCCATTTAGACATTCATATGTTTTTAGAATTTAGATAAAATTCTGAAATTAATTTGAGTACTCTTCGCACTGTCAATTATTTTCCCTATCTAAAACCTAAGCATTCATTTCGTAATTTGTACAGTATTTTTTTAAGCTATCAGGTTAGTAATCTGTGACAAACCTCTTAATATGACAATTTTACTTAAAGTGACTTTTGGCCCTTTAAAACATCAGGATTTTTTTTTCAAAATCTGAAGTAAAAAAAATTTAATAAAACTTATTAGTTTGTTTGGAATTAAATATTTACTTCTCAGTATATGAAAATTAAATAGTGTGTCCCCTCAAGGATATTCAGTGGGTGGAATAGCAAACGTGTAGATTATAAAACTCGAATTCAAATTCCATCAATACCCTCATAAATTAGCAGATGGTTGAGATTTTTTGCAAGCTGATCTGGACACTGTTAAAGAGAAAAAAAAATTAAAAAGTATCTTTGATTTTAATTTATAATCAACTTATCCTTCTAATTAACATAGTTAGAATCTAATAAATTTGTAAAGCGAACTTTAAATTAATAATGTGCTTATTCTTGGAAAAATAAATCTTCATTTATGAACGTTTCAAAATATCTTCCCTTTGATTAGAGGTCAACCTGTTTTGGAAAACTTTTAATTCAAAATAAGGGAAATAAAAATGGTACTAAAAAAACCAGATTTCCAATATTGGACCTTCAAACCATGTGATCGTTGCTGTTAGACCCACTCATAATTTTTCAAACCCAAACTTTCCCCTTTCTCCTTCCATCCTCTGATTTTCTTCATCTACCAACTTTCCACTTTAAAATTATAAGATCCGTTTGGCTTCAGAATTAAGACAAACCAAATTTTGAATGTTATTTTTCAAATGCAAAATTTCCACTAGTAGAGAGTCACAGCTACTCCAATGAAAATCCCGGTCTATTAAATCTTTGAATTTTTGCCATTCATCATAACTATATCTAACGGGGGGCATAATAAAGTGGGTTTGACAAGAACATTATTTTAATTACGCGCGTGAGTGCAGACGTAATATCCACCCCTTCTAATATATATATAATCGTGTGAAGACTTGATAATTGACCATAACCCAAATCAAATCTTCCGACACAAGAAATTAATCGGTTGTCACCTGGGTCTCCAATCCTTGATTTGGTCTGCTTCAATTTTTAGTTTAATATTACCGGAAAATTATTTTAAGTGGAAATGACCTTATTCATTAAAAAATTTATATAATTTGTGCTCTAAGATTTAGAGAGCTGCAGAGTAATTTACGAAGATCGAGAAATAAGTGCAATGACTTGTTTAGTGGAGTTGGGCACATGTAAAAATCACAATTAACAATTTGTTATTCCCTCTATCAGGAAATAAAACGTGCCATTTTGATTTACCTAAAAATTAAGAAATGCATTTAACAGCATTAGAATTACTGAACTATATATCTTTCTTATTAATGTAATTATTATTGGGGGGACTTTTGGTTAATGACCATAAATCTTTAAATTAAATTAAGTAGGTGATTAATGAAATGAGTAACTCAAATATAATAAAAAAGATAGTAATATTTTTAAAATTTATAACGGACAGAGACCAGATAATATATGAAATTTTTTTGTTTTTTGGGAATTAGGATGGTTAAGAAGTCGGGCAATGTGAAAGGAATAAGAAAACTTTAGAAAGGTTTCACACTATAAACAACAATAAAACTATATAAAAATCACAACCTAATCAAGAGTTAAATATTTTCTTTGGTCGCAAAGATATTGACTAATCTTACCCCTCTCAGAAGAATGAAAACACAGGATGACTTGCCTTCGTTTTCCTCCTAAAAAGATTGTTTCGGGACGAGAGGGCATTATTATCTGGGATTCTTCCATTTACTTCTTCTTGGTCTTCCAATATTTTTCATTAGAATTGAGCCATTTGTCAACGCCAAACTCACGAAAAGGTACCTCATTTGATATAAAAATGTAAATCATTTTCAAATGCGCTGTTAAGATTGTAACTTTCGGCTTAGTTCATGCAAGCAAAGAGATAAAGATGTCAGAGTGGGAGAAAATGGGTTCCATTTATATCAAGTAAACCAAAAAGACTTCTGTTATGGTGAATTTTCATCAGTAATTATCGTTCCATCAGGACCGTTTTCAATTACGAGGTCAGAAAAGAGACTTTAGATAACACATCTCGAGACCGACTTAATTTGAGTCTACATATGCCTTTTTCTCCCATTAAAAAGGAAACAAAAAAAAAACCCTTCTTATATTGAGGATGGAATGACTATGTTTCTATTTTAAAATTCAACATTTTATTTTTTAAATCAAAAGTGAACTAATTTAAACACATATTTTGAATTTACAAAATGGGATACTAAAAATTTGAAACCCCCCTTCCAAGAGTATATACTGATGGCCTCAGACGACCATGTTTGAAATGCTACTGTCCAAAATTGCTTGGGCTCGTCGAATGTTTTCATTTGGGCCTACTTTTTTAATAAAGAGAAAAAGATTTTGGTCCACCCTGCTCATCCTACAACATCACATAGCCCAATCTTAAAAATATAAAAGAGGACCAATCAAAATTCAGGAGTAACCCGTTTACTTTTTTCAGTGCACGTCCCTGTCCAAAATATTTGGGCCAAAAATTCAAAAAGGAAAAAGAAATGGATTCCATCCCTCAGTGGCGTAACTCTTCCCCATCCCTCAACATCAAGAAGCCCAATCTTCACAACAGAAAAAGGAGGAAGGAATGCCCCACCCAATCACAGATTGCTACTAATCAATTGATTCTCCATCTGACACCCCACAGACCATGCCGCACAGAATCATTTCGAAATTGAATCCGTCGAACCGAATGCTGCTCGAACCGAACGGCGTTACACTTAACACACCGCTTCCCTTTAGCAAAACAGCTGCAAAGGCAACAAAAAACCCTAAGCTACGTGTCTCCAAGAGAAATAGGCTTCGATTGCATGCGGCCGCTGCATGCCAAGCTCTCCAACACGTAACCGGCTCCCCAAACACGTATCACGGACGCAAACCACGCAACCATCACTTTCCCTCTTCCTATATGAGCTAAACCAACATTCACCTCTTTTCCACCATTCAATTGATCTCTTTTGCAATTTTCCTTTCTCTTCTGTAAGTACTGTTCAGTTTTCCATCCATGGCGGATCAACCTCGTCCAGGTTACATGCAAACTCAAACCCAACCCCAGCTTCAGATGCAGCCGCACGAGCAGCAGCAGCAGCAGCAGCCGCGGTCCCACCAGATGGTGAAGGCGGCAACCGCAGCCACAGCCGGTGGGTCCCTCCTCGTGCTGTCTGGTCTGACCCTGGCTGGGACCGTGATTGCACTCACTCTGGCGACTCCGTTACTGGTTATTTTCAGCCCGGTGCTTGTTCCAGCGGCGATAACTGCTTTCCTGATCACCACTGGGTTCTTGGCTTCTGGAGGGTTCGGCGTGGCGGCGCTGAGCGTGCTGTCGTGGATTTACAGGTACGTGACTGGGAAGCACCCACCTGGAGCTGATTCGCTGGATATGGCTCGCCACAAGCTGGCTCATAAGGCTAGGGAGATGAAGGATAGGGCGGGTGAGCAGTACGGGCAGCAGACTGGCGCGACCCACCACCAGACTTCATAAGCTTGCTGGGATTCAATGTTCGATTTGGTGGTGCGCTGTGACTGTGAGAGACTGTGACCGTGAGATGAGATGAGATGGGATGGATTTGGATCATAATTTTCAATTTGTGCATGCTCCTGTTTAGTGTATGTGATTTACAAATTTCTGGTTCAGGGTTGTATGTAATGGGATCGATGTTTTTCTTATATATGTGGATGTTTAAAATAAGCCGTATTAATTAAAGTTGTGTGTATTTACATTGCTGACTCATGGCCTTGGTTATATTTTATTTGATTCAAATTGTGCATGAATTTCTCGAAGCTTTATCTATACTAGCACTAGACCTCATCCGGAATATGTTTGGATTCAAATCAAAATATAAATACTGGGCCAAACGCCAACTCAATTTACACCTATATTCAGAATTAAATTTAAAATTTTCAGCAAATATTAAGATAATTTACTGAGAAAAAATCGTTTAAAATTGTATTTCCGTCCAAATATGTACACTGATTATCCTGGTTTTGGGATGACGCATTTACTGCATTCGCAGTACTGTTTTTACGCGAAACAATAATTGTGAAGTTTTGACTAATTATTGAGGGAAAGTAAATGCAGAATTTTTGTCTTTAATTAATTAATGTAAGTGAAACGGCCAGAGGGAGTGAGTCTTACAATGTAAAGTTTTCTTCCCAAGTTTTACGGCGCTTGGGACTCGAAGGCATCAAATAAGAATCCGTGGGCGGGAAAGCCAAGACGGTAACGGACAGTTGCCACGCTGGCATAAAACATTAAATTATATTTTATTTATTTTTATCATGTTTCTGTTTAGAACATATCCGAGAGACTGGACCATCCTTCAAAAACCCTTTAATCGACTCATCAGGCTCCAGAGATCTCTTAGAGGGTGGTCGTGTTTTTACACTTGGATGAGAAAAAATAACATATTAATATATTAAATCAAATTAAATATGTTAAACTATAATTACTTGTTTATCTAACTCTGCTACCAGAGTATATTGTAAAAAAAAAAAAAAAAAAAAATATTCTGCTTAGTGATTGTTGTTAATTTTTTTAAAATTTTTTTTACATATTATCCTTATTAATATAAATGATGTTCAAATTTTTCTAATGATAAACTCGTGTAAATGGTATTCAAATAAATGGTATTCGAAATGGTGATTAGAGGATATTTTAGAGGGGAAAAATTATCATAATAACAGCGACTAGTGACTTATTTTTAGTTGGAATAATAAAAATAAGATATTTCACCTAAATTAAAATTTTTAATTGTTGTTATATTATATCCAAAATTTAATAATTACAATTCTTTTTTACAATAAAAATTAAAGAAAATATCAATTGAAGGTATCAGAACAAAAAACGCAACGATCGACTTGACTCGAAATAGAATGATAATTAACCATCTTGGAATAAAAAAGAATGTTAGAAAAAACAAATAAAAGTAGAAAAAGAAACATAACATAAAAAGACAAAAGTAAATATACTAAAAAGAGAAGAAAAAACAAAACTGATTTAGATTAAAAATTAAAACAATTCTAAAAGACTCAACTGATTAAATCTCAAAATCAAGAATCAAGATTCAAGATGAAGACCAGAGCCTTCAAATTTGGTGCGACTAGTTTCATCAATGCTCTTCTCCATGTCAGGAGTCAAGTAGTTCTTCCAATCCCCAACCACGCCTCTTCTGAAATAAGAACTGTTAGGCACTCCATACAGAATTGATCCATTTTTATTCACCTCCAAGTTCTTGAGCCTCTCCAGGCTACACCTCCACAAGATTTTCTCAATCTCTTCTTCCTTAGCTAAGGGCTTACCAAGGAAGGCCGCTAGTTTTTTCACCTCTCCTCTGGGATCCTTCTGCAGTTCCTCATATTTCAAGAACAGAATCTTGTTAGGCCTCTTTTGTTTCTCCAGCCAGTACTGCAGAACATGATCGAAATATGGCCCATATTGATGAATCCCACTGCAAAAACATTCTACTGCCCTTTCCAATGGAAAAGGGTCTTGATTTTGCCTGAAAATAGAATTGAAAAAATGCCACAATGATACCACTGTGTCTTTGGGATTCCTGGTTATATAAACAATTTTGCACTCTGTTTCCTTGATGGAATCAGGCAAAACTCTGAAGGGCAAATGAGTATGAAAAAGCCTAGGAGAAGACATGGTATAAAGATCAAGATGTGGTCTAGTGGAGTAAATAATGCTCTCTATGGTCTGGATATTAGAATGAGGATTGTCTTTGGCCAAAATATCCTCGTTCTCATTCTCTATATGTTGGTTTTGCAAGATGCAGAGGCAAAGGGCCTTGAGCCAAGTAGTACCTGTTTTTGGAGGAGAAGCCAAGAGAATGTCATCATTGTGGGCTTTAAAACTTGTCCTGAAATTCATGGCAGGCTTCACAAGGCCAGGCTCGAACCAAATCCCTTCCCAGTGGCAAATATCCATGGCATCCCAGAAACGAGCTCTAGGCAGCTTTTCAAACCATGCATCTTCTGATGAATTCAAGATGGATTCTTGATCACTCATGGTTAAAGGGTTCGTTTCTTTCACAAAAATAAACCCAAAAAGAAGTGCTAAATTCTGTGAACTAGAAAGATTCAATTTCAAATACATTATATAGCAGCAGAAGTAAGCTTTGGATGCTCTGATAGAAGGCATTAAACAATTAATTAAGATGTAAGCAAAAAAAATTACATGCACAAGTAGATTGGGTCATAAAGTTTGTATTTCAAAGCGGAGAAGTATTATAATCTGTCAGTTACAAGTTTAATAAATTTGAAGTAACAGAGAAGCATTAGTACTATATTTCTAGGATGTCAGTGTTCCATTGATTTTTCATTTTTCTCCGGTATTTCGGGCCATTTCTTCCTTTGGGAACTGTAAATTCACACTTTGTAGGGTTATTATGAAACTGATTCATCAGAGTACTCTGCCCTCAAAAATAGATCACTAGGTCATTGGGCCAACTGTATAGTTTGACCCAGATTGTGACTAACTGTAAATGCAATTAGTTTAGTATACTTTTTCCACTTTTATTTCTTGTTACTTTTTCCACTTTTATTTCTTGAATTAATTTTTTGTTTTCCCATTGGAAAGATTCCAAATAAATAAATAAACATGGACAGTGTACTGGTGAAAAGAAGCAAATAAACATGAAAATAGCGATCTCAGACATGATGTTTTGTAGGCTAACTGTATGCAATATCTAAGTATTAGAACTTTATAACTGCTCCTTTGCTTCTATAAACAACGATGACAACTCACAACCAAAAGCAAAAGGGACATGAAAGAGCTAAGCAAAGGAAAGGATCAAATTTGTACACAGAGAAGTACTCTTGAAATGGAGGCACAGAAAGAGAAACAAGCCTGAAAAAGCTTACAAAAATTTCTTAATCGATCAGGCCATTAAACCTTGGAGAAAATTAGCATATACACCCTCCCCTGTGCTTGTGCAAATGTTTCTGCAACAAATGTTACTCTACTCAAGTAATTGATCCTTCTCATTTCTCTCCCAGTGAGACATAATAATAGATAACAAGAAATGGACCACACTGACACACTGAGACTTTTTGAAAGCAAGTTCTGAACAAATTACTTCACCTTCCTCTCATATGCTTGTAAACATACTCTTTTAGCTCAGAACAAGAATCTTTGAACCAAATGTGAAGCAGTTGCATGAGGAAAACAGCCATAGAAATTCTTTGCCACAATTTCTACATCCCCAGAAGTATTTTGAAATCATCTCAGGCCAGCATGAGCAGTCATTTTATGATCCTTCTGTAATAGCTATGCCAGCTTCTGTTCTCGTTCCCTTGAGGATAGTTCTGACTCAGTAACTCCTTGATTCAAATGATATCCCAAAATTTTGAGTTTCACCAAGGGAAAATCTCAGTCAAGATTCTGAAAATTACAAACTCTGCCTTCGGTTGCATTTACCAATTATCACAGCAAGAACATATACCATCTTTAAAAAGATGATAGCGATTGACATCTCTGATGATGATTTCCCTATTGGTAATCTTTGAGATGAACTTTATAGCAACATGACAGTCCTCACAAACATTAATATTCTTTGTTATCAAGAGCTTAGTCCCTGGTGGTGTACTAATGAGTCCAAATGCAATTGCTAGCCTTTCACTATGACTGTAGATCATTCTAGTTTTTTCATCATCTTCAACATCATGGAAAACTGATGCAATATCAGGTACATAACCAGCTTCTGCCATTAACCCACCTAACCTTTCTAGCTCTGCATATATCTCCTCAGACATAGAATGAGTCGTATCTCCAGAAAGGAATGCATGGACTTTATTCTTCACCTCAATCCAACTACAGGCAGTGCTTTTCTTCAGACCCCGTTCTGTCATTAATTTTCTCAATTTTGCAACTCCTTCCCACTTCCCAGCTTGAGCATACATGTTTGATAATATAACATAATTGCCTGCATCATCTGGTTCAAGTTCAATAAGCCTCTCTAGTGCTAGCTCTCCCAAATCCAAATTTTTATGTACTTTACACGAGTGGAGCAATGAACCCCAGACACCAGAATCTGGCATCACTTTCATCTGCATTATGAGAAGGTATGCCTCATCCAATTGATTGTAATGCCCAAGGAGATCAATCATGCATGTATAATGTTGAACAGTTGGTTCAATATGATAATCTCTGGTCATCAAATAAAAAATCCGGCGCCCCTCATCCAATAATGCTCCATGGTTACAAGCTGATAAAACAGCAACGAAAGTAATATGATCTGGGTGAGAATTTTCAACCATCTGTTCAAACAAATCAAGCGCTTCATTAGCATGACCGTGCCTGGCATACCCATTAATCATAGCATTCCAAGAAACTACCCTCTTATCCCCAAGTTGTTCAAACATATCCCTTGCAACTTTCACAGAACCACATTTTGCATACATATCGACAAGTGCAGTATTCACCTTGTCCTGAGATTCGAATCCAAGTCTCCAACCATAACCGTGAAGCTCCCTCCCTTTAGGAAGAGCTGCTGTATCTGCAGAAGCTGATATTGCAGTAACAAAAGTGGCAACTGTAGGCCTCACACCGGCATAAGCCATCTCACTACTTAACAGTAAAGACTCATCTGCAAGCCCATTTTGAGAGTATGAAGTTAGCATGGAATTCCAAAGGGCCACATCCCTATCCAGAATCTTATCAAACACTTCTCGTGAGTTCTCAACACAACCACACTTTGCATACATATCAATGAGCGCAGCACCCACAAACTTATCTATTTCCCACCGGGTTTCCACGGCCAGCTTGTGAATATCCCTCCCCGCATTAACATCCGAGAGGGTAGAGCATGCTTTAAGTACAAAGGGGAATGTATAGTTATCAGGCACAAGTCCATGATCCAGCATCTTATAAAACAAAGAAATTGCAGTCTCGTATGGGCCATTCCAAGCATAGCCACGGATCAAAACGTTCCATAAGAATTTATTGTTTTTAGGAATTCTATCGAACAGATTATGGGCATTCGATAAGTTGTTGCAATCACTATACAAGTTCACAAGTTTTGTGGCTAAATCAATACGGTCGGCTTGGCCAATGACATGAAGGCGGGCGTGGAGCTGCTTTCCGGGCTCGATCGCGCGTCTGGCAACGAAATATTTGAGAAGGGACGCATATTGTTGATGTGGTGAGTATGTGGAGATTTTACTTCGATAATGGTAGTTTTCAAGGACGGTGCTACTGGTCATGGTCGTGAAATTGATTGGAGTGGGAATTAAGCGGCGAGAAGGAGGTAATCTTTTCATTCCTTTAAGCATTTCAAAGTATTTCAAGACACTATATATTACCGTTGTTGGATTTGGTAGAATGTTTGACTAACGGTTAGACAATGGAAATGGTTTAACAAAAGTTCCGCTAAAATCATTTGAATGCCGTTAGTAGGGAATTAAAAGATAGTTTGTTCTACCGCGGCTAGGAATTGAATATTTCTTATTTCTCATATTAGAACGTATAAAATTAAACAAATCATTTTTAGAAATATCAATGGAGTGGGATTGAATTCGAATTCGAATTAGAGGTCACTCCACTCTAATGGATGGGTTTAGAGTTGATTATAAGGACTGAAGATTGGAATTAAGATTTATAAATTAAAAATTGATAGGATTATATTGGATTATGAATTATATAATTTTTAACATTAATCTGTGAATCCAACTCCTATAATCCATACATATTATAAATTTTATATATAACATATTGCTTATGTAATATACTACAATACATAATATAATATCAATTTATATTAATATATGGTTTTACATTCATTCTTTCTCTAATTTAGTAACCTCTATTCTCTCTTTTATAAAAAATTATTTAAAAAATCAATTTTTTTTTTCCGATTTTCCAAATAATAATGGTGAATCAAAGTTTCTTCTTTTTTTAATGTTACTAGATGAATTTTCTGAATGTTAAATTCATTTTATGTTTGAATAATTTATTAAAAGTAAGCTAAAATTGATAGTTTTTGTTTAAGAAATACTTATTTAAGATCGCGGAGGATTGCTAGGGGGTTGGGGTGGATTCTTAGAGTGTCGGGGTTGGGATTAAGGTTAAAAGTTATTTTCAATGATTGAATTATAGATTTAGTCAATGTCATCCCGAATCCAAACTATTGACATCCCTACTTATTTCTAAAAGTAATAATGAAAAAAATTATAAGATTTCATTAATCACTTTCTTAATCTAGAGATTTACATTCATCAACTCAAGGATCCACCAACGAAAAGCTTAAGTAAAAGATCAAAACCCCTATTGTACTTATTAAATGTTAAACTTAATATATAAAATTTATGTCGTTTCTTTAATTCTATTAAGATTATGACATTATTTGAGATTGTGGTGAAATTTTAAATTAAATCTTTTATTTATTTAAATATTGACATTTAATTAGGACCTTTTGATAGAAATATAGTTTATTATTTAAAAGAAAGTTTAGAATAAGAGATTTCTATGGCATTTGAAATTCGAAAAAAAAAGTGGAGTTTTAATTCTATTAAAATAACGAAATCTTTTCAATAAACAATTATGCCTTAGGAATAATATATTTTTCTTTTTACTTCTTCCACTTAAAATTTCTCGAACAAGAGAAGAGATTCACCTTCTTCTTCTTTTTTTCACTTTTGAATCTATTTTTTCTTCCCCAGAAGGAAGATCATCAACCTAATTTTTAATATTTTATGTTTAATTTAGATCTCAAACAAAATAAGGCTTCGGAAGGCTAAAGTTAATATTTACCACAAAAAAAAAAAACAAAAGAAAAACTAAAATTAATAAAATAATATGTTGGGTTTATGTCTAACGTAACGAGATGGAGGAAAACGGGTGTTGCCTATAATGGTTACCATTGAAAGTCCAATAGTTTGGGCCTTGTTTAGAATATAACAGTTTAAAGAATATAATTAATATTTTTTACTAGTAACATAAAATAAATTAAGAAATAGTTTTATCATTAGACATAAATAAAGTAAATAAATAAATACAAAATTAATTTGACCAAAAAACACTTCATATCTTTTTTCCTTTCCTTTTAATTACATTGATATTTTTTAATTTAATAAATATTTAATAAATTTAGTTCATATTAATTTAGAAATCATTCAATTCATTAAATAAACAAAATATTATAGTTTTTAACCCAAATGGTTTAGATGGTAACATTCCCTCTGAAATGAGGTGCATGGGGATGTATTTTATGGAAATGAAGTTACGTCACATCATAAAATGCACACTTAATTTATAAATGTATGTGATCATTTTACGTACATTCCAACACTAAGCAAATATACAATTATATAAGCCTCCTATGAATTCAGCCAAACACAATTATTGCAAGTATACACACTAATCCTAGTCACAAAAAAGGTTCACTCGCATGCACCTCGCTAATGCTTACACGCGCTTTACTTGTATATCTTCTAAGTACATCCATAATCAATTTTTGTTGATTCTTGGGCGAGAGAGGTGCATACCTTTTTTATGTGCATTTCAATAAATGCGATTGCTAGTTGGTTGATAAGTGTCTGAATGGGTTTATTTTTTGCCCCTTTATCATGTACACGAATTAAGAGAATTAGGGCATCTCCAATGCATAATGGGATGTCTAAAGTGGAACCCTCATATTATATCCCCATTTTTATATACTTTTTGTTTATGCATCTCTATTTTCTAATAATTCACTTTTTTACATCCTTTAAAGTGGGTTTTACTTTACCAAATCATCTAATATTTAGTTTTTTTTTAACAATTGAGACCCACCCTCTCTCTTTCTATGGAAAAAAAAAAAAAAGTTATGGCATATAGAACCATTCTATCACTTTTACTCATCAAAACATCAATTTTTTCTTACTTTTAGCGAATACTTAAAAAAATACATATTTTCTCTCTTATCATCAGTATTTTAGACATCCCATTTTTTACCTCACTCCAATGGTTTCTCTCCCTTCCTCATCATTCTGAAGCACCTCCTTTGTCATTTCCATTGGAGATGCCCTAATCAGCATTTCGCTATGTCGTACAATCACCGATGAACAGTGCAAGAACAATAATCGGTGAACAGTAACTCAAAATTTAGATAATTCGTCAAAATTTGAGGCTTTTCGATAATCTAACTTCTGAACTTGTCAAAGGTTTAGACAACGAAAATTGAGTTCTTCTCCTCTAAACAAACTTCAATCTAAAGTAGTTAAAAGACGAAGAAAGAAAGAACAACACCTTGCGATCACAAAGAAAAAGAGATAAACTTTGAAATATTATTGATAATAGATTCAACTGACTAGCTCTTAGGCATTCATCCTTATCTATAATACTAGAAGTTCTATGTTCCTAATCAAATTAGGAAATAGAAACCAAGTAAACTAACTGCTTTTAAGGAGGGATTGCTAGGGGGATATGTATCACTTCGACTAGTAGAGGAACCAGTAAAAGTTGTTAACTAATCCGTCTTTGCCATACAAAGTAGTGCATGCGATATATATAAATATATATATACACATATATATATAAATTTATATAAAAGACAACAACCGTCCCTTACTCACTCAAATGCGGTGTTTTCTAGAATTTTATTTACTTTTCTTCATTCTCTTTGGTCTTTTAACTTGTTTTAAGTGGGCTTTAAGGTCTTTTCATGAAGGCAAAGAGAAAGAAAAAATGCTCAAGATAGTTTTTGCAATTCATGAAAGGAAGAGGTGAGAAAAAAAAGAAAGAAAAAATAAGTGAAAAGGAAACCTCGAACTAATTTTGCTTGTAACTAGTATGGACTTATTAAGCCCACGGGTACACTTTAGGGTTAGAATGGTCATTTTTTCATCTATGGCTCCTGATTGGTGGGGGGAGTTGCTCTCCTCAGTGGATTGGGAGCCATCCTTGGCAAGTTTTCGCCTGTCATTTCGATCAGGTTACGACGAGTGCAACGAGGTCATAACGTGAGAAGTTCAATCTCTTCTAAATGTTGGAATTTTGAAAGAGGCGATATACCCTGAATGGCTGGCCAATTCAGTCATGGTCCCACAAATTTTTTGTGGCATTAGACTTAGAGCTACAGGAAAAAGGGTAAAATCGACAATTTCAAACAAAAGATGTTGATTTTACCCTAAAGATGTATCCCAAATCATAATAAGCTCATATGAGTCACAAATTACAAATTAATTATTTGATGGGTTAAGAATAAAAATAAACATTGGGCTTTACTTAAAGGGTCAGAATAATTATGTTGGGTCTATGATTCAATAAATAATTATTTGATCTTTAATTAAATAAAACGATTGTTGGGTTGTTGGGCTCGTAGCCCATAGAAAACCCATATTCGTGCCATTCAGAATAGTTTTGAAGTACTTTTTGGCCAGTTTTATGTTTAGAATTATTTTGGGCCAAAAGAACTCGAAAAAAAAAAAAAATGAATAGATGTAATTTTTCTCACTGCAGAAAAATTACAGAGTGTCTGTTTTCTCCACTCCACTTAGAATTTTTCGATCTTCTATTTTCCTTTCTATTCACCCAAATAATAGGGAATAGATATTTCTAAACTTTTTCACATCTACATTTATAAATATCTCATATTTGTATAATACAGATAAATTTAATTTTAAAACTTTTATAACATATTTAATAATTTTTACTTTGACATACTCTATATTCCAATTATTTTACCTAACAAAAACTAATTTTTTCGTAATTGAGAGCAGCATTAATGGAGAATAGAATTCCTTCAAACGTTTACCCTTGGCCACCAAACCTTCTAAATCCCTATATAAAAACATCCCACGCGGAACCCATATCTCATACCTTAGTAAATTGAATTCTCCAAGGATTACTTAACTGTTATTTTCTCGTCTGCAGTACACCATATTTATTTGTGGAACCCATGTTTTATTTCTTATATATTTAGTTAAATTTACATTATGATTAGCCAAATTCGGATCCATTTCGAATTCTTTTGATCCAAAATAACCATAAATATAAAACGGACCAAAAAGTCGATGGCCTAAAATAGTTAAGTTATATGTTTCTAATCACATCAGGAAATAAAAATTAGGAAGAAAAAAATAAAAAAAGTTTATAATCTTGGTCTTGCTTGTCTACTTGTTTTGCTTCAGATCCCACGTTTGATATAAAAGCTCCAAAATATTAAATGACGCTTGTAATAAATGTATTTTTTTAATTCTATCCATTCGAATAATTGTTAAAAGCAATTTTCACCTAATGACCTAATTTTACGGGTTAGAAAAAATCACACTTTTTGCAACGATTTTTTTTCTTTATAAATTATATTTTGTTTTGAATTGAAAATTATTAGAATTTTTTACCACATGAAAGAGATAAAAAGGATAATTGGTACATTTCAGAATTTGAAAAGAGAAACTGGGCCCAATTCATATTTGGACAGCCTATACCTTGATCCAAATCTTAAAAATTGAGCACAAAATGGACTACTTTTAGACGCTTTTTTGTGGTCCAATTTTCCAGGATCCTCCTCCTTGGGGTTTCTTCTTTTAATTTCGTCGTTTCTTTTCTTTTCCTCTTTGGATCTTCTCATCTATTCTTTGATTCTTGTTGTTACCGCACTAAAATTTCTTTTCATTCATTCTTCCTCATTTTTTTTTTTCCCTGCCGCCGATCTCTGCAACTTTCTTTTCTTTTCTTTCCCTCTTCCCTTACGTTCCCATCCATTCGATTAGTTTGTAATGCGATTTTTTTTTATCTTCCTCGTTTTTTTCGCTGCCGCCGTTCCACCTATATTCTCATCTGTTCTTTTGTAACTTCAACTTCCTGTGCTTTGAATCTGTTAAGGAGTGAGGAAACTATTTATCTGGCATCTGTAAATCTGCGCAAGGGGATTCTCATTGCGAATGGGGGAGCCGGAGACAAGGAATTGATAAGATGATTTTTTCCTTTTTTACAATTTTTCAATTTTAAAACAAAGCAAATCCAAATGGATGTTTAACTTTTAAAAACTTAAAAACTTGTGTTTAAAATTTGAAGTTTGAACAAAACTTACATCTCAACATTTAAAAACTAAAAGCTTGTCCAAATACACCCATCACGATCGGTAACTTTTGGTTCCCATGTTTTTTCTTTTTCCTAGGTATCCAAATATGTCACAATTGATAACTTTAATCTTTTTTTTTTTTTTTCAAATATTTTAAGTCTCCAAATATATTATGAGATTATAATTTTGATCTTTTTTTCTCATTTATTGGCAAAAAAATGCTGGAGCCATTATCTGCATCTTGTCTCCGATTGTTTTAAAGGCAAATTAGGTATTTCACACCATTTTTTTTAAACTAAAGATTAATTCTCCTAATTTCATCAGAATTTTTAATCTCCCTTAATTTTTTAAATCGTGAACCATAATTTCTCCAATAATCATTCTAGATTTCTATTGTGAAATTATGAAAAATTAGGAAATTAGATGAAATTGAGAGAATTAATCTTTAATTAAACAAAAAAAGAAGAGCGTAATACCTAATTCACCTTTAAAACAAATCGAAGGCAAAATTCAAAGGTGTGATTCTGATATTTTTTTCCCAGTAAATGAAAAAGAAATATTAAAGTTATCAATCGTGATATGTTTGGTGATCTAAAAAACTAAAAAATAAAATGAGATCAAAATTACAAATCATAATATATTTGAGACTAAATTCATCAATTATCCAAATAAAAATAAGTATATTTTCTTAAAAATTCAAGAAATTTAAAGATGACTCATTCGTGTACTTTTCAATTATTCTTTTTCTAAATATAAAGAACACACGCTCTTACCATCCATATTCTCTTTTGTATGCTAACTCATTCATATTCTTTTCTACTTTGTGTATCTCCTGCGACAATTTTTTGAGAGTGACAGAGAGGCGATTCAGGTACTTCCACCGCTACTTCTAATTGTCTCGGTTGCCTGTCACCCATTCTGTAAGCTCTGACAATTGTACCCAAAATTGGTGTCCTTTAGCATTTAAGCCGATTAAATTGATTGATTGGGTATTAAGTTAGGGTTTTCTTTTTGCAATTTGAGGTGATCGTATCTCTCATTTTGATGTGTTTTAATTGTTTTTACCATATTAGTTTGATTTTTTGTTCAATTCAATTTCGTGTTTTCTGCCGTAAAAGCACCTCATGAAAAAAAGCGTAAGCTGTCAATCATTCAGTTCCATTCGCATCATATTTTTTTGAGCAAATTTGTATATTGGATATGATGGACATGGAATGTCTGCTTATGTTTTTGGTGTCAATTTGTCTATTAGAATAGATTTCAATGGGAATGCTTTGTGGTGTCAATCAATTAGGTATCAATGTCAATTTGTCCATTTTTTTTATAATTTTTTTAACAATGGGGTGATGTTTTGGTGTCAGTATGTCTATTAGATTATCTATGGGAATGGTTTATGTGTTTCCTTTGTCAATTTGCTTCCTAGATTGTTTGATAAAATGATAAATTATGGCTGAGCAGTATAATTTTCGTAAGGATGATCAAACAAAAGAACATCATGATTTATCAGGATGACTATTTCCATTTAAAATCTTCTGTGTTTTTGGTATCCTTTTCCGATATGCACCTAAAAAATTTGTTGTTTCTATTTGGTTTACTTTAATAAGATTGAATGAATAATGGTTTTATTTACTTTCTGAAGGATTTAATAGTAAACAAGTTGACTTTCTTTTTTTCATTTCTCTGTTCTGACAGTTCAGCTGAGACAAAAGGTGCCTTCTCTGAACATTTTCCAAAATCTAGTCCAATGTATTCTCATTTGTTGTGGTGATTTCAGAGTTTGACGTATTTGTTTTGTTGCTTCCATTTACTACTTTTGATGATTAAAGTTTCATTTGGTTGGTGGATTCTTCTATGTGCTCTCATGAGGAACATAGGGTGATATTTGAAACTACTGACAGTACCTTCCTCTGTATGACCATCCTTGGTTTACTTGTCTGAACAATTTTTTTCTCTTCACATTGTGGGTTTGTACTTTGTCGAGAAATTGATGCCATTTTAAGCATCTGTCTGCTTTTCAGTTTCTCAACTCTTCTTTCACTTAGTTTAGTCCTTTTCCCACTTGGTTCTTTTTGTCACAGGTTTAAGTTACTTGACGTACTCATTAGATGTTCTGAGGAACTATGCTTGTATATCTAGAAAGTTTTTAACAAGGATGCCAGGCATACCTTTGGTGGCTCGTGAAACCACGTAAGCTTCATTTCTACAGACCGTAACTTTTGATGGTATTAGTAAATATATGATATGGTCAATCAAAAGGAAGAGCATTCAATCATGTATTTACTTGTTCCTTTTGATCTGATTCCAGGTTATTGCTCTTTTTTTTTTTTTTTTGATAAAACCTTGTATACATGCTTTTATCTGCTATTTGTCTTGCATTTCTTTAGAATAAAAAATGCATAATGGGCACTTGAAAAGTTGTTGTTAGCGCAATGTAGAGATCATCATTATATTCTAATTTGTGGAACAGGAATTCTCTTTGCAATTGCAGTTGTTCTAGAGGTGCAGATCAGATGTGCCGACAAGATTCTCGTGTGCATTTGTCTGCTGAGGAGGAAGCTGCAGCTGAAGAAAGCCTCTCAAGTTATTGCAAACCTGTAGAACTCTACAACATTCTTCAGCGCCGTGCCATAAAAAATGTAATATACTTAATTAAAGGAAGTAATCCCTTTTCTCTATATCATTTTCTCTTTTTATTATTTCCATTTTCAAGTATTAGGTATATTTGGACAGCTGTTTAAAGTTGTAAAAAGTGGTTTTTTGTTTGAATGAAAAAAAGGTAGTCCTCTGGATAAGGAATTTTATTTTATGGATTGGATGATGATCTCATGTGTGATAGTCCTTTTTGCATAAATTGAAAAATAGTTTTGATATAATTATTAAAGGGATAAAAGTGTGAAATTTAAATTAAAAATATCTAAGAATGCATGTTAATTGTGTAATTTGGGACCTATGTGTTTAGTAGAGAAAGAAGTTATTGGAAGATGATTAAGAAGATATGTCTTTATTCGGGTTAAATCATTTAATGTTTTTTGAAATTCAAATTATGATAGCTTGTATTGAAATAAAGCTCCAGAAAGAAATTAGTAGCAAACATTTATGATGGTCGGAATACCTTAACAAAGTGTTGCTGATGATATACAAATTGCTGCATAAAATTAATATATTCTTCATTTATCTACATGTATGGTGCTGCCATATTTGGCAATCTTTCGGCCAGGGGAGATGACATTGGACATGACATGCCAATACAGCATGGTTATAGAGTGGGTCAGAGTGTTTGCAAGTTTTGGTCAAAATGGGTTGACCTGTTTGACTTTAAACTGGTTGAACCTGGTGCTTAAACCCATTTGCAACTGCTAACTTATCTCCTAACATTTTAAGCCGAAGTGGTCCCCCAGCTCAGCTCAACTTAATTTTTTTATGGTTTGAAAATTTTGCATTTGTTTTTTCTGTATATTTATTGTTAATAAGTGTATTGATGAATTGGTGGATTGGTAGGTTAAATAGCTAGATTTGTGTGTAGGGTTGTTGACAGGTAATAGATTGTCTGGTTTGTCGTAATTTATTATTTTTTGGGTCAAATTGTGTCGTGATGTATCAGTCATGTAGCCTGACTTTGTTGGTTGAGAAATTTGGACACATTTTTTTAAATCACGCTGTATTTTGGTTGGTGCCTTGGGTGTAATTACCTTACTATGCCTATCTACCCATGCTTTGAGCTAATATAATTGGTTCTGATGTTTAGATACCCAGAACTGCACATCTTTGAGCAATTATTTTCATGGGGGTCTTTATCATTCCTCTTAGTTTGGTGTATCCTGTATAAAAGGGTGAGTGAGTGATTTTTCAAATTTGACATGTCATGTAAATGATAGAGGATTCACCACCTTTGTAATGGTTCACTCTTGGGAGACTTTGATGTGAGTAAAATAACTAATATGTTGATGTGATATATAAGAATGATTTTCCCTAAAGAGATAGCAATGCTTTTGTTGCAAGTTCATGGCCTGATGCGTAATTCAGCTACTTAAAGGGACATGGATGTTCAATGAAATTCTTTTCTTGTTTTCTAACGCACAACAAAAGCAACATCCTATTTATGGCTCTTAATCTGTTCTTATTTTCTAATAATGAACCATTTACTAATAGACACAACTGTGAGGGTTCATCTCTACTCGAATATAGCTAAAATATGTGAAAAATAGTTCCTAACAAATTTTGAATACTTTCCTTTGGAACTCCATTGCCTTGAACAATCTGTATTCATTCATTTCTTTTGATTCTGATTTTGTTCCGACTTATATGTCTCAATTACAACTTATTTTTAAAAGGGTGAATAGAGGACATATTAGGAAAAAAAAATTACCTTGATTTTTGCATGATGATGGTTAGTGACTTATATTTAGTTTAGTGATGGAGGGAGTATTAGTTTTTGAAGAAAAGGTTTTTCATCATTTAATTGGAAGTGAAAGGGTGGAAAAACAAATCTTAAATTTCAAAAACAAGTTTTTGAAGTGAAAATGTTTTCTCAAAAATTTAAATAAAAACTTGTGCTTTTTGATTGTCTATAATTTCTAATGTATTGATTATCCTCCTTTTATGATATAAAATATCATGGGTACCCAAGGGTGTGGCTTCACGGAGGTGAGATGAGCAGGCTGTGGGTTGATGCTCTTTCAACAATTGAGTTTTTTTTTTCTTTTTTTTCGGGTGAGTCGATTTATGTAGGTTTAGGTCCTTGCTGGGTGATCTAACTCCAAGTGGAATAGTTGAGGTGTGTGCATAATCATGACTCGAATGTCACTTGTAAATAAATATAAAAAATCATGGTTGCACTTGGTTATTGTAAAAAGATGGTCATTCCTTTCTTAGTTGTAAGATGGTGGTATAGTCTTGTTCTATTTGATCTGTTTTCTATTGCTTTTCACTTCTGATTTTAACTCTGTAAAATAATATAAAGTGGAAAAAAGTTCTCTCAGAGAAGCTCCCCTGAAGTTTTTGTGGGTTTTGGCTGTGATAAAGGTAAAATCTGCATATTTTAAGCAACCAAAAAGGTGCCTTCTATTATTGCATCTACTTGGTTGAAAAATATGCCGTTTACTAGATGAGATTGTTATAGATAGTCTCATGGAAGCCATCCAACAGTTTCTAGTGTATCTTGTCCAATTTGTACCCTGTAAAAGTACTTGAATTCCATATCGTTTAAGAAAAATGGCTTGAGAAATTGATTCAAAACATCTGCTTTTTGATTGTACATTAGAGAATTCATTTGTAAATCTATTTTCTACTGAATTTCTAACATTTTCGCAAGTCTTGATATTTCAATGGCTGAAGTTGTAACTGTGAATGTAACTAATGCTGCAGATATGTTACTCTAAGATATTCATATTAGTTATTCACTCTAGAATGATTATTCTGCTTATTCTGGGTAGATATTAACTTCTGGTTTGTCCTTATGTAGCCATCATTTCTTCAAAGATGTCTACAGTACAAAAAGCAAGTAAAACACAGAAAAAGGTGATGATTCTGATTTACAGTCCCCCCGCCCCTCTCTCTCACACACACAACTCAATAATCACATGCTTTTGTTTCATAAATACATACTTCCGCTGTATGTTGATATAAAGTAATATGCTGGAAAGTTCATGGACCTTCTGATTTATGATTGACTTCTAATTATATCTTGGGATGCACTGGGTGCAGGAAGCTACTTTCCGTTTCTCTTACAGTTTGTCTTGTCTATTTATTTGATGGAGAGACTAGTTTTTTTTTTCCTGTTGCTTTTCTTCCCTTCTTGTTTTTGTTTGTTTTTAGTTATTTGCTTTATATTTCTTTCAAGTGCAGGTAATAAATGCCAGTGTCTGGTAAAAAATGGATTCTACGTAAATTGTATATACATTTATCTATATTGCTTAGATTGTGTCTTGGGGATTATCAAACTAGGTTCAAACAGCACACACAAACATTACCTAGGGTGTCGTTTCTGTTGATCAGAGGAAAACCATGAGAGGGCTGAGAAAAAACAAGGAAAAATGGTACCTATTTTACTTCAGTGCCAAAACCTATTATATAAAGATGACACCGATTTATGTATCATGTATAAAACAGATGGATATTTTCAGTTTCTCCTCTTTTCATTGAGAGGGAGAAAAGGAAAGGGGTAATTGTGAGAATACCAATATGCCTCATGGGACTACAAGGTGCAGGAAGTGCTCCTTATATTGTTTGTTTATTATCAATTGACTCTGTTTCATACATGTAGAAGCCTTCTTATTTCTTCTTTATGTATTTTTTTTATTGGAGTAGGGGACTTGCTAGACTTCTATTCACATCTGTGTTCTGACAGAATCATATTTGATTTGAAATTTCACCTGTTACCTACTTATTAATTATATTTTAACTATTTTGCTAGTTTATTCAACATGTGAGGCCTGCTCAATATCAATCATACATCTAACTCAAAAACAATAAATCTTATCTAGATACCTTTTTTTCTTGTTATTCTAAATCGTGAACTTCTTCCCAAGCATAGCCTAAATATCCTAGTTATTTATGAGAGTTTGCATGGCTGCCCCCAGTTGCAAGACTTTTACCATGGATATGCTTGTTACAAGTCTTCTAAAATGGATTATCTGCTGCTCCTTTTCGAATTACTAGGATACAAATGACGGTTTCTGTGACAGCTCCTGTAAATGATGGCTCACAAATCCAGAATCTGTTTCCTTTGTGCATAATGTTAGCAAGACCACTCACTAGTCTTCCTATCAGTGAGGTAATAGTTTTCCCTCTTAACTTCATTGAGTTCTGGATGAGCATTTTTCTATGGATACTTGAATTTGCTTTCCCTGGTGTACTGCTGAGATAGCAGTGTGCTTGTTATCGTTTCAATCGGCGCTGCATGTTAACCTCATGTGCTAGAGAGGAAGTGACAAATCAAACTCATGCGAAATTTATTCTTCCCGAGTTCAATAAACTACCAGCAATCAGATTCGGTTCTCTTTCTATATGCTTCATCTGTTGTGGTATGTTCTTGAGTTTCTTCCTTTGTTCATCTTTAGATACTCAAATGTGAATCTTGACTACTATAGCACTTACCCTCTCCCCCCTCTCTCTCTTATTTTATTTTATATATTTTTTTCTCCTCTCACATATGGGATGATCTGGATATTTCATCTTATTGAGTTTGGAAAACTTTGAGCCTATTCGGTTACTCTGTTGTGGAAAATTTAGAGAAAAAAACTCATTCGGCACACATGTTTTAAAAAATAGTTTTATATTACAGTTCTTTAAATCTTGTTCTTAGAACAATTTTTAGATTTTTTTGTGCTGGTTTTTTGTTTTCTTTTCCAAAAAAATTAATTTCATGGTATAAATTCGATGATAAAATTATTAGACTTCACCATTGCTACCTAGTAAAAATATTTTTTAAGATAATTTTATTATTATGATTTTTTAAAAATATTTTGTATTTTATTAAAAAAATATTTTTTTTGTTTTATGATAGTTTTTTCAAATATTTTATTCTATTATTATAATTTTTTAAAAAATAAATTTTTTCTAAAAATAAATTAATTTCTTTTGTATTTCATGCTTTCTCTTGTAAACTTATTATTATTATTATTATTATTATTATTAAGTTTAATTCAATTCATAAATTAATAAATTTTTATAACTTTTTTTTGTTAATTTCCTTGTCAAATGTTTTTATAAAATTTTGTTGGGAATTATATATTGAAACAATTTTTTTAAAAGAAATCAAGGCCAATTTAAAAAAATTACCACAAGAATTGTTATAAAAACAAAATTTAACAAACAGATTTTTTTGTTCTTTTGTTTCATAAAACAGTTCTACAGAATTGTTTTACAAAATAGTTCTCAAAAGCAAAAAAAAATATATATATATAACCAAAATTCTCTTTTTCTTTTGGTGTTATTTCTCTAATGACTATTGATGCTGCCTTAATGTGTGATATAAGTGTTACCACTGTGCGAAATGTTTATTTGGTCAAATTCAATTCATCTTTTGCATTTCATGCCCAAAATCATTATAATTTCAGGGTTAATGGCTAATATAGAAGGTGCAAGTAGTGTTTATAAAACTCTGAGGATATGAATCATGCATAAATGGTTGGGCTACAAATGCTGGTTGTAAGATGTTAATGAATCACATACATGAAAAAAATTGAACTCCTTCTGGGACACCTGAATAGCAGATTACTGAATATTTTAGATTAGGAACATGCATTTCTACTAAACCACATGGATGCTTTTGGACAACCATTCTGTTGAAAATGAGCCTCTTTTTTCAAATAGAGTTGAGTCATTCATGTGGCCAAGAAAGTTGAGATTCTTCTAAATGCAAAAGGTATCATCAACTTCTTTCAAATGGAAAAAGTGCTAGATGACAACATGATAAAAACCACTTCTCTCTTCATTATTGCATCAAGTTCAAGTTGTCAACTATAATGTGGAACCTTTTGTTTTCAACATCGACTCAGGTTGAGTATAGTCTACTATGATACTAGACTTCCTATTTTTGACATTAAGTTATGTTCAATATATTTGACTATGATACGAGATTTTGTTTTCAATATCAATCCAAGTTTAGTACCATCGACTATGGAAGCATCTTTCCATTGATAACTCAAAAGAATTTGTTGACCAAAATCAAATAAAGACTCAAACCTCACTTTTCCAAATCGAAAAAAATAGCATTTTTTTTCTTCCCATTTTCAGTTACCTTTTCCAAACTCAGGTTAAAGAAAAAAGAGTTACTCTTTAGAGAGGGGAAAAAGGTGCTATCCAAATTTGACAAGAGTTTCTCCTGGGTAAATTTCAGACATCTTTCTCTAATGGTTGATTCTTTTTTGGTGATAGCAAATGCTGGAGAGCTCTGCTTACTAGGAAAGATTCCGATGGAATTGCTTCATCTATCCTGGGAAAAAAACTCCTCGAAAATAAGTTCAGCTGATGGAGCTGAGACGCTATTAACTGTGGACATGCTCCCCTGTTTCATGCAGGTACATCAGAACCCAAAAGTTATGCCTATAGTTAAGTTTTACACACCTCATTGTTTCAAGAAGAAAATTCTCTAGACTTAATGGAGCTTACTGTTTCCTTTCTGATGGCTAAAAGATGACTTAGTAATCCACTCCTAGTTTGGGAAGCTTATCTCTTTGTTGAAAGTTTATGATTAATTTTAACCAATTCAATCGATAAATTGGTTTGTGGTTGGTGTAATTGAACAATCGGATTCCTTTCTTCCTCTCTTTGTAGATAGCCCTTATTCCATTCTTTTTTTTTTATTTGTAGCTAGTTCTTATGACAGGGAGGCCAAGGGATGACTATTCTATTTTATGGATGTGAAAGATATTCTAAACTTGTATCCTTTCAGCTTTCCTGTGACTAAAATATGGTTCCTGTAGGCTGTAGTGCAAACCTACTTCTTTTGTATTGTTAAACAGGTTCCTTTGTACTTCCTGCCATTTCTGAAAATTGTTGTAGAAATTGAAATTCGTTCTTGTGGTTTTGATGGTATGGTTTTAGGACATGATTCAAGGTACTTTTTTGTTATCATTCTGGCCTTCCTGCACATGGCAGGTGTTAGATTCGACTATTCATCCCTTTACCATTTAGCAGGATCCTGTATTTTTAGTAAATAGTCACAGGGGGTATGTGTGCCTTTTCTGATCGAAAGACAGGAAAGCACCCTTTCAAGTGCCTAGGCATTCTCTGCTTGTTTGATGAGTCTGCTTGGGGTACAGTTCACTCAGAGGATCGCTTATTAAAAGTTTTTTCTATCATTATGCTGTTGCATAAAGAGCTAAAACTGAATTGTTTAGTTGTATTTTGTGATGCCCACATCAAGTGTGGGGCATGTCCTCCTCAAGATAGAGTGAGGGATGCAATTTTTTTCCTTGTCTATGTTTACTTTTCCATTATCTCCTGTCTCTTTCTGATCATATTGATTGCCTTGCAGAAAAGCTATTCGGATGAGGATAAATGTGTGTCATTTCTAATGGCTCATAACTCAACTCAGGTAGTTTTTTTCATCTGGGACTTGTTAAATGTGTTAGAAATTTGTGCTTGATGACTATTTCTCATTTTATTATGAACTAATGATTTTCTGTTTGGTTACCCCAGAAGGTTTCATCACAGCAATTGCAAGTCCGCATTATTGCAGCAGAAGCTGGGGCAATGGAGGCAAACGAGCGAGCTGTTTATGATTCATACCCTTATGATGATTTCCCATCTTCCTCATTGCCTCATATTGTGAGGTGAAGTATAACTCATTTTTCTTGAGTCAGTTGAAAATAGTTTACCTTATCTTTTCATAAAGTGGTTTTTGTACTTTGCCTGCATTATATTTCTTTAATCTTGTTTGAAGACCTATGGTAGTAATGGTGAAAATCAAGAATTAACGATCAAAATTCCTGTGGAAACCCATTTCCACCAATGAGAAATCCATTTCCAAAAATAAGAACAAGTTTGATGCTTCTGAACCTTTCATAATGTCTCCTGCAGATCCAAGTCCCATTTAGGGTGAACGAGCATGGTGGTTGTGGTGGGTAGAGATAAACCTGTATCATGTTAAAGAGTTCTCTACTCTACCTTACCCTTTTAGCTATAGTTATACTGTTAAAATAGGTCAGATTATGACTTTGCCTAATTCCCATGGGTTACATGGAAGCTCAACTACCGTAAGCTAACTTTATCAATTTTGAAGTTATAAGCTATAAACTTCAAGTGGCCAGTTAAAAATTATAATATTTTCATGTCTCCTAAAGTGCTTTGGTCTTTTACCTGTGCAGCATACTTTTCTCCATCTTTTCTCAAATTGAATATCTAGAATTTTGGAAGGTCAAAAAGAAGAAAAAAATAAAATCCTATTTACTTGAATGTCTACAGCTACCTTTTACTCTTTTCTGCTTATTTTACTTGCAATTGCCCTTGGGCCTATTTTATATTGTTTTAAACCGTGGTCTTATCTGCAACTCTCTTTTGGGTTTAACCTGGATGAATTTTGCTGATTCTGATGGCATGTAGGCTGAGGACTGGAAATGTTGTTTTCCACTACAAATACTACAACAACAAGTTGCAAAGAACTGAAGGTAATACACCTTTTTCCTTTGTCTTCTTTTATTGTAGATTTTATAGATTTTTTGAATGGACGGTCGACTTTGAATTTGTCTAAATTTATGAAGTTTTCCCATCATATTTTGAGACCCTTTAGATCTTCAGATCTTTCAATTGAAATCCAAATGTAAGGAATGCCAGAAAGAACTACGGACTTTATTTTTGGTCCATAGTCCAAATATCGTGCTGAACTATAGCAAAAAGAACAAAGTATGAAAAATAACTCAGCTGATATTACAGCCCTGGGAAAGCACATGGGTAGTTATATTTTTCCCTTCAGGTGATAAACATGTATCTGTTCTGTACTTGCAGTTACTGAAGACTTCTCATGTCCTTTTTGCTTAGTGAAGTGTGCAAGCTTCCAGGTAAATATCAGTTTTTGATATTCATTTTCATCTGTATTCTTTCACCTAATAGTTTGCATAGAAGTAGAGTAATTTATAGTATTAATCCTGTTGAACCCTATAATTTTTAGGGCTTGAGATATCACTTACCATCGTCTCATGATCTTTTCAACTTTGAATTCTGGGTAATGTCAGCTATCTTTTGAGTTTTAAATGCCTATTTACCTACACTGTGAAAGATAATCAACCCCCTTCTATGTTCTAGGTTAACCATGAACACCAAGCTGTAAGCGTCTCTGTGAGGACGGATATCTGGAGATCTGAGGTCAGAAAATTATCGATTGAAATTAGATGCAAAGAGATGTTTGTTTTATGATGTTGGAACTTCACGTCTGCTAAGAATTGAACTTTTGGGGGAAATTGATCTATTTATGGAATTACTTCAACTTCATTGTAATTGCATTACGAGAATTTCAGATCCAGCATATTTTCTGCTGAAAGTCTTTGATGTTGAAAAACTGCATTTTGTTTTCTGAAGGGGGGTTTGTTGAATGTGCTTTTTGTAGCATTTAATCACAGCCTTTTTCTGACCCAACCTAGGCCTTTTCATGGTGATGATGTATTTATTTTACAAACTCATCTTATCCTGCATTTCTGATGTATTCGGATATGACTTCTGGATTCTTACCAAGTCTGACATCGTGGTTTACATCCTTACAAACAATAAACACTCAAAATTCTTACCAATTAATTTTTCACTGGCAGTTATGAGTTGTTATTAACAAAAGAATGAAGCCAAGTCTAGTATATAAGGTGATCCAAGTACCTGTTTTATCGTGTTGCATAATTAGCATATCACTTTTTAGTGATTTTAAATGCGTCTTTTCAGATTTAGACTCTGGTTTCTTGCCTCATCCCATTGGAATCTGCTAGAAATGTCAGTTGAACAAACAGGATATTTGAGCAATGTGTCAATTTTGTGGATTGCTGTGAAGAGTAAACATTTTTCATGAGACTTTAATATACTAAACATGCTCCTTTTGTTTTCATTTTGTGATTGGAATGCCTGTAAATGCCTCACTCATTGAGACAACAGAAGCAAAAAGACTTTGGTTTTTATGGAGCGTGTCTTTCTAAAGCTGTTTATTTTGTGATGCTATCAGATTATTGCAGATGGTGTTGACCCTAAGCAGCAGACCTTTTTCTTTTGGTAACATATTTGTTTCTGTTTTCGTCTGCATGATATGTAATATTTTCTCTTTCAAATGCCATGATAATAAGAGTCTGATAACTATCTCATGCAGCCGAAGGCGATTTAGACGCAGAAGACCAAACAGCCTTAGTCAAAATGTGCAGCATGTACATCCCCTTGTCTTTGATTCTGACTTACCTGAGCCAATTAATCATCTGCCTGACAGGAGTGATGGTATGAACACTCTCTCTCTCTGATGTCATTGAAGAAAATTACTGTGGTCGTAATATATTGATTTAATAACTTGTAATTCGATCCACAAAGAAAATGAATGTCTTCAGTCTGTCATTGCATGGCATGTGAGCTAATAATGTACAGTGGCAAGAATCGAGGTGGTCATAGAACATGTTTATATTTAGCATCTCTAAGCCCTATCATTGAATACACTATCAAAGTAGTGAGCCTGAAATTCTTTCTATTGAGTTGGTGCTGAAGTATGAGAAACTTTTGTCCATGTAATAATTTATTTGCAAAGATGACACATCCAGTTAATCTATAGTTGCTGTGAGATGAAGGTGAGTTCTATTGAATTAAGAGCTCTGTGATGATTAGGGTCGACTTCTGTGACCTCAAATGGAACCTTCACCAGAATGAGCTTCATGGTGAAGATCTTTTGGTACACCTTTCATTTATATGAAACTTTTGTAATTCTGCTTAGGGATGTTGACACCTCTTTACAAAGAATAGAAACAAATGATTTGTAATGTGTCCTTTCTATTGTACCATCTTCTCACAACTTAACTAATACATGAAAGATAATAAATCACAAAACTCCTGCTAATTTGTGCACTTGCTGATTGATTGCATCATCATTTCATTGATAACCTGAATAGTATTTAACTGATCTATAGTGAGAACCGTTGTTCATGGTGCCTCGAACTTTTTTGGTACATACAATATTCTTGTTGCTCTATCTAGAGTATGCTGATTGTGTTTTAATACATAGTAATTTGTCCAAAAACTCCATGTCGTGGACATATTTGGCATTCACGCTTCATACATTGATTGGGGTTGGACTCCTTATCTTCAATAGATTCTGGAGAAAATTTTCTAGTTCCTGCTTCCTTTTTTGCATTAAGCATATGCTCCTCTAAATGTACTCTTTTGTTTACTTTTTAAATTATGTATATGAAGTGTTTGTAACTTTTAAGCTGGTGATCCAGAATTTGGAGATCATGACGCGTCCAGCCCTATTGCCACAGGGGTTTCTTCCGGTACTGCTCATTCACATGTGGACCCTGAATCTGTGCAGCCATTGCCTGGGAGCAACATGACAGCTTCCACCATGCTGCAATTTGCCAAGACAAGGAAGCTATCTGCTGATCGCTCTGATCCCAAAAAGTATGATCATCTATTCATTATCATTGAGCAATCTGTTTTATTTATATATTATTTGAAGTAGGTTTGTCTGACATTGAGATAAAATATTTTTTCTTCTTTCTTTTTTTTGAAAAATCTTTGAGGAGCAGATACAGTTAAAATTAAGTGAGTCATCTGCATAATAAGGAGCATTTCCTCATCTTTAACACCATGGTGGTTCAAATATCATACTTTAATCTACTTTTCACCTCCTGTGTAATCTTTCGGTGCCCCTGTTTCGTTTGATATGAATTATTTTTGGTGGTAAAACAATTCATAATGTCCTTTTTCCCCTGATAGTTACAGGTTCCATTTGTTCGTTTTCTGCCTCTATATTTCGTGATTTATGGATCTTTAATGTCTTATTAGAATAATGGAAAAAGGTTTTCTTTTTCTTGGATGGTGTGGGTGAAGGTTAGATAATAAATCTTGTCTGTTGTGCTTTTGTTTTGACATTCCTCTTCTCTATTTTTGTTCCCCCAGTCGTGTGCTCTTGCAGAAACGGCAGTTCTTTCATTCACACAGAGCTCAGGTGATGGATCACTCTTGTTCATCTGGATGACTTTTTTTGTACCTTATTTATTTTTGTTTAATCTTGAAATGTGTGCTATTGGTCTCTCTGTTTCCTGATTTTCATTTCACATCTTTGTTGACCTTGAAACAGTGGTATTTCCTTTTATTTCAGATTTTGCCTAGAAGAGGTCAAACTGTCAAATGACTCTATAGAAAATAAGTTGGTTTTAGGCATTACCATGAAACCTTAGCTTTATAAGCTCTAACATCATTATAACTTGGAAGTTTTGATTTCGAGGTAGTTTGGAAGGAAGAGGTTTGAATCAAGGACCACATCCTTTTTCTTCTTATCTATTAGAGCCCTTTCCATCTTGTAACCATTATTGGTTGTGTTCAAAGGTTAACAGCAGGGGGTGCAGCAACAATTTAAGTTCTCTAGGACTTTTGTTCATTTCATATCTAGTTTGGTTGGAGTTGAAGTTATTCTTGAAATTGTCTATCCAGATTGTTTGAAAATCGCTTTAGCTTCTACATCACAGGTGTTGGTAATGTTTTTTTGAATGATTAGTGTCAGTTCCTGTTTTTATTTTCACTTTTATTATTAATCCTTTTTAGGAACAGTTAATTAATACATTTTTTTTTTTTAATTATTGAATTGCATGGTGAACATCCACACACCCATACAGCAAGAGTACACATTTTCTGAAAGTTTGGGATTGAGAATGAACTTAGTCATCTACATGCTGGATCTATCTTGAAAAAAAATTTCAAGTTCTTGGTGGACTTAAAGAATTTGTGTGAGTTTGCATTTAAAGAGGGTAACCTGACAACAAATATTTCTGAGTTTAGTGACAATTTTGAACCTTGTGTTATTTCTTATTCTGAACGAAAGTTTGGAGTAGAGTTGTGATGCTGCCAGTGAAGTTACAAACAACAATTCTTTCTTCTTTCCTAAAGATAGGCCATTTTCTCATTTTTGGTCTTTGGGGTGTTCCATTATTATTGTCCATAGAGTGCGGTCGAACCGCATCACCCCTTTATTGTCAAAGGTATTTTCAGAAGTAAGTTTGTAATATTTGTTCATCTAAACATCAATTTGGTCACTGGATCAAAAAGCTTCTTCACATTGCTATTTTAAGAACAAAGAGGGATTTTCGTTTCTTGTTGTTGCTTTAATACAAATATTGGATTATCTTGGATTCTATGCTATAGTCAGTTGAGCTTTATTGTTAATACTAGTAAAAAAATATAGGGGACTTCTATTTGATGATGCTTCAGAATGTCTGAAATTAACCCCAGATTTTGTGTGTTTCTCCAGCCAATGGCATTAGATCAAGTCTTATCTGATCGAGATAGTGAGGACGAGGTTGATGATGATGTGGCAGATTTTGAAGATCGAAGGGTATGTTTAATTAATGTTCGCTCTGTTATTTTGTAACATGCTTGTATCGTTGTAGGTTGATCTATATTTCTTTTATTCATAGTACACTTAGTTTCATTCAAGAATCATCAATTTGGTGATTGCATTTAGAGTTATATATGTACGTGTAGTTTGATTATGCAAGATTGGACTCATAGAATTCATTGTTACTTGTTGGGTGAATTCTGTTCTTGATGATCGTTTTTTGTTCCAGATGCTTGATGACTTTGTAGATGTTACCAAAAATGAAAAGCAAATGATGCATCTTTGGAACTCTTTTGTTCGAAAACAAAGGTATTTTCTATTTACAATACTTAGGTTTTTAGAATTTTTCTTCTGTTTATGAAATGTGAAGTGTTTCATCGGTTGCAACTGTAGAGTACTCGCGGATGGTCATATTCCATGGGCATGTGAAGCTTTCTCAAAGTTGCACGTGCAAGACTTTGTTCAGGAACCTGCATTGCTTTGGTTGCTTCTCTGTCCCTAGTTTTCTTTTAACCAGTTTCTTTTATTAGCATGCTTGCCTTTTACTTACAAAGTCATCTACTTTTATAATTTCACTTCTGGGCAATACCCTTTTATATATGTTATCTACTGTCCTCCCACCACATATGACTTGAAGAAGGATGTGTTGTTTTGTCTCTTCCCTATTCTTTTAATTTTTTCTTGTGACACTCATTTGGTTTAGGTTCTTAATTTGTCTATAATACCCTGAAGAGCATGTAGTCCTCACCTGCATCAGAAATATGCAAGGATGAGTTCTTCCTATTTATATGCCTGTCAAAGGAGCAATGTTGCTTTGCCTGAATGATCATAGATGGGAGAGACTAATGTTCTACAAATTACATTCTCGCTTTTGACTTGTACAAATGTTTAGATTGAAAATTAATATAGCTAGTATTTTCCCAGTTTAACTTGAAAGGTTTTTCAGTTTCATATGATTTTCCAAAATGCAAAGGCTCTGGTGGAAATTTATATTTGCTGGAAGAGTTTATTGTGAGTATGTTCTTTGCAGGTGTTGGAGGCTATTTATGATCAAGCTGTGGAACCATGGCTTATTGGATGCACATAGTATGAACAACTGCAATGTTATTATTGAGCAAACAAGTAAGAAGAAGCAAACCAAGGACTCTGACCCTTCCACGAGTTACAGCTGATGGTGCACCCAAAATTTTTAGGAGCCAGAAAGGTGTTTGATTGACAAAGGCCAAATTGATTTTAACCATTGCATTCTTCCCTTGGTGGATTTGATCGACTTTTGGGTACTCAAGTCTGGTGTTCAAGATAGGGTTGTGCACCACCTAAATTTAGTGGGGACAAGGACACATAGCATTTTCAAATTTCTTGAACTTAGATGTCTAGCATTTATGTTATTTGGAATTCTTTAGGCGATAATATTCAATCGAAAGTGTAAAACATTTACTTCTTTTGGAATATTTTTTTTATTTAAAATTGGGCAATTATTTTCTAATTAGTATAAAAAGTTCAGGGAAATTTTTTAGTCATGAGTATTTATATTGTAAAAGTTGAGATTACTTATTATATTTCATTTTCAAGCATGCCACAATTTGGTAAAAATTTAAATATTAGTAAAAAAATATTTTCATTTAAATCTAATGAACATAATCTTAATAAACGAATATAATCTTTAATATGTTATTAAAATAATTTTTTTTATTTATTGTAAATTCAACTTGGTGAATTATAAAGTCTAATTGTTTTTTTTTATTGTAAATTCTAACCTTTTTATTTTTTATAATAATATTGCAATAATTCTGTATATATGTATGATAAATGCATTTTTTTGTTGGATTTTTTTTATCTCAAATGAATAAAGACTTATGAAATTATGAAAAATCAGGTCATTTATTTTATTAGAATAAAATATAAGTCTAGTATAAGTTTATAGATTGTTAAAAAAGAAAAAAATCTTTACATTTTCTTCTTGAGCTTTGTATTTTTTTTTTATTTAAAAAAGTCATTTCTATTATTCTTTTCAAAATAGTTATGCAAAACGTTTGTATAATACATTGTATTTATTAATAAGCAGTAAACTGTTTTTTGTCTCTCTAGGTACATCCTAATGGATGGATGGAGTAGTGGTCTCACAGATTATGAGGTTTCTAATTCGAATCTCATCAGCACCCTCCTCGATAAGCAAAATGTTTAGGTACATGAAAATTAGCTCAGACACCGCTAAGAGAAAAAAAACATTAAACTTTTTTAATTTAATGTGGTTTGTGAAAATAAAATTTACAAGTATTTCATAGAAATAAACATATAATACTTCATTTTTTAATTTATAATCTTTTATGCATCCTAATAATGATAAGGATATTATTTTTGTAATAATAATAATAATGAAGTAATTTATTCGTGGATAAATGATCTTTTAAATCCTTGCTTAATAAAAGTAGCACCTTACATTTAAAGGAGAAATTAGGGTTAGATGTCTTGTTACATTATTATGTGTTACTTTTTCATATATTAATAAAATATTAATAAAAATCTTAAACATAGTCTTTTTAATTGATTTTTTTTAATATATATTATATACTAAATTCTAAAAAGATAAATTAAACCTTTAAAAGATAAACTAAATCCTATGATTACTTGATCTTTTAAGGACATATGTTAAATTTTGATTGATGTAACAAAGAGTGCTATGTAATTACGTAAAAGGAGATCCGAATCACATCTGAAGGTAACCCTTATGGTTGTTTACTATTTTAAACGTAGTTCTCCATTGGTTATTTTTTTAATATATTTTATATACTAAATTTAAAAAAGATAAATTAAACCTTTAAAAAATAAATTAAATCTTATGATTACTTGATATTTTAGAAACACATGTTAAATTTTTATTGATATAATAGAAAATGAGATGTAATTGTATAAAAAGAGATCCAAATAACATTTAAAATTTTAAAGGTAACCTTATGGTTATAATTTTAAGGTTTTCTAATTCACATTTGTGATTTACTATTTACATAAATTAAAGAATTAATTTATATCCTTAAAAGATTAAATATCTTTATGATTTATTTATCTTCGTACGTTTTAATTTAGAAAACATATCATAAAAAATAACTAAAAATAATGTTCCATAGTCACCACAAAATTTGTAATGGTAAAAGTAATTTTTCCTCTTCATCTGTCCTCACATCTTGTGCAGGAGGAGAAAAAAAAAAAAAAGGGAATTTTGACGTGGAAATTTCATTTTGTGGGTTTTAGATTTTACCTGTTACACGTTTTGTGTCCTTGGCTCTCTTTCATTTTTATTTTTTATTTTCCAGGTGTTGCGTCCATTTGTCATTAGTGTAGAAAGATCTCGTAATCTAATTAGAAAAGGTTACATTATGGGGAATCTTGGATGCATTGGAGAATACTGAAGAAAATTTATCTATTTTTGAACAAAATCAAGTGCAAATAATAAATGACTAACAAACAAATAATACTGGCTGGAAAATCCAGATCATTTTGTACAGGGTCAGTTTAAAAAAAAAATAGATATGAAAGAATAGAAACTTGAGCAGCTTTAAAATATTATAAGATGGGCAGATGAGCAGAGAGAGGACTAGCTGAGAAAGCATATCCCATTTGCAAGGGAAATTTGAGGTCGTGAATCTAATAGAACCAGGGAAATCACTAATTGGAGCAGCAGCCGGACTTCTGATTGACAGGTTGCCCTCGGATCTGAACTGTCGGTGGCTTAGCATTGTTCATGGCAGGTTGGCTTGCCATTCTGCAGTAGCAAACAATAAGGGAAAGGAGTCAACGACAAGCATGCACAAGAAAAGAAAACATTAAATAAGTCAGAAAGGGTACACATGCGACTAAAAGGTTAAAATGCGTTAAACCAAAATTATTGGGCAGTGCAACAGATCAGTTATACGGCTGCAAGCAGATGTTCCTCACAGGATGACCTTCAGACATCCAAGAAGATTATGCATGGTAAATTGGACAAGGATACGCAGCATAAAAGGCAGTGACAGAAGATCAGATGCAATAGATAAAAACCAGTGAGGAATATTTTGAGAGCGTGATCACAGTTAGGATACTATCAGTATCATTTGGAGGCTACTCCAGCATCAGGGGGAAAATAATGTCATAGAGAAAAGAAACATGGAACCGAAGAATTAAAATAACCTGTTCTTGATTTCAGCAGCCATCGCCATGAAAGCTTGCTCAACATTAGTGGAGTTCTTTGCACTGGCCTCCATGAATGGAATGCCGATTTCATCTGCGAAAGCCTTTCAAAAACAACAAGGAAACAAATGATTCAACTAAGTTTGAGAAAGAGATGAAGTAAAGAAATAAGAATTATGTACCTTAGCAGTGTCATATGATACAGCTCTGTTATCATCCAGGTCACATTTGTTTCCAACGAGAAGTTTGTTTACATTTTCACTTGCATAGCGATCAATTTCGCTCAACCATTGCTTGACATTGTTGAAGCTTTCTTGATCAGTTATATCATAAACAATCTGCCAGAATTGCAAAAATGTAAGTTCAACAAGAAAAATGATAAAGAAACAAAGAAGGGAAAAATCACTAAAATAAATCCAAGAAAAGAATCATAAGGCGTACTATAATGCCATGTGCCCCACGGTAATAGCTACTAGTTATTGTTCTGAAACGTTCTTGTCCTGCAGTGTCCCACTGCACAATACAAAGAAGAAAGAGGACAAACAGCCCAACTTAATATGTCCAAGAACAGAGATAAAGCACAGCAAAGGGAATGCTTCAGTGTTATGTATTATTCAGTTTATATGATCTGTCACATAGAAAAAGAGTTGCATAAATTCTGAGAAACATGGTCCAGTAGAATTTCGAAAAAGAGAGATGCCTTCCCAGTCTACCAAAAGGTATATAAGAAGGCAAGGCATAGATGCCTTCAATTTTAGACAAACAGGCCATTTCCCTGCATCAACCTCATTATACCCCAGATTACAAAGAGACAACCTTTAACCTTACTGTTGCATAAAATATTAGTAAATGAATATTATGAGCAAATAAAAGGCAAAAATTTGAGAAATGTTTGTGGCATGGCTTAAATGCCTACATATGCCAGCAGGCAGAAATAATATGATAACCCTTATTGGATTACTTGGACAAAATTCAAACAATAAAAATCGAAAGATAATAGCACGAACAGAAATTAATCTAATGGAAACTCACAATCTGAAGTTTAATTGTCTTCCCATCTTGCTCCACTGTACGAATTTTCTGCCAAAAGTTCGAAAAAAAATTACTTCTATTCAACGAGTTAAGCAATTTCTTTTTAATGTATGTGTATAGAGCCCTTACAAAATCAACGCCGATAGTGCTGATGTAACTATCCAGATAAGAATCATCCTGCATAAAAAGCAAATAAATTAATCATTGCAATGGAAGGACTTGAATAAAGTGAAAATCATATAAGCCGTTGAAGGTAATTTGATAATAAATTCCAAATCCCCCTTTGCAATCTCAGGGTTAGTTTTGACCAGAAATACAAATTTCATGAAATAAAGTTGCAATCAATTCAATCTCTGGACAAAAGTACTACCTTAACTGATCAACTGCTTTTGTGAGAAGAGATCCAAGAAGGAAGTGTGTGGAGTTAAACCCTAATTTTAGCATAATTTGCACAGATTGGAGAACCCAAAGTTGGAACAGTCTATTATGATTTGCCATTAACTCAATATGCTGTTTTAGGCTTATATTTAAAAAAGAAAAAATCAAAAAAAAAAGGGGGAGCAAATTCTCTCCCTGACAACCTTGTTTGTGCTAGAATTGTTTTGGCTACATAGGTGGATGCTTCTGTGGAAAGAAAGGGATACTGCACTATTGCTTGAATTTCTGTGCATGGATGTGTATCTCGTTGTGGAAAGGGGGGAGGGGGTGTCCATCTCTTAGGTAATCAGTAGAAAAACAGTGTTAGAGAGAGCTCAATGATAGGATTTCTGTGAAGGATGGTGCATCCTGGAGCAGAATGGAGAGGGTACAAAGCTCCTATATGGATGAAAATAGAGATTTAAAATCCTAAAAAAAAAAAGGGGATCCAACATCTTCAGAGTGAGAATGAGAGATTAAGCAAGATTGAGTGACCAGCTGCAGCTGACGTATGGGATTTTCTTAAAAGGAGGGGAACAAAAATAATGACGAGTTAAGTCTTAATACGTGTAAATACTGGTGGCTATGTGCTAGGTGTCAAACTATGTGATATCATAACTGTACAGCTGAAGATGACGTTATATGACATGCTTTAAGAGAAGTTTAGACTACCGCGTGTATTTCACACCAGGTGACGTTTAGTATTGCAGAAAAATATAAAGTCCATTTAATTATTCCCTATATCATATAGAATAAGTTGGACATGAAATAAAAAATTTGAATCACATTAAATGTAACAGGAGTCAAGGATCCAAAATCTGCAGCATTTAATAAGATAATTATCTATTCATATTTAGACATATTGGTTTTAGACATGTGAGATACAATATTTAACATTGAAGAAACATCCCATCATTCAACTAGGCAGATAGGATGACATAAACCAAATAAACCAAAAGAAGATGGGAGAAAAGGACAAAAGTGGGAAGTAGAATGAGGCTAACCGCAAATCTGAGGAGAAGACATGACTTTCCAACACCTGAATCTCCAATTAAGAGAAGTTTGAACAAGTAGTCACTGCAATAGAAACACACTATATATAATGACAACCATTCCCATTAACAAGGACAAAACTTCAATTATTTTCTAGCACAATGATAAATCTTTTCTACTGAAGAGATCTCAGCCAATTTGACATTAAGAGAAAGTGAACTGCTCAAGCAATAAACCTCGAACTTATCCTGGACAATATTCAGATGTTTGTGAGAGGTAGGGGAAAGCTCATAGATGGAAGAGAAACTCAACAGATATGTTCATTTTCGGCCACTACATACTATTAACAAAAATTTCTCTAGCATATAGCACATATTGCAACTTAAAATCCTCCGACAACATCCAACAATCGCTATTGAGACAATACAAACAAAAAAATTAGAGGAGACATTTATATAAGCGTTTGTTGTCATAGACCATTGATTTAAGAAACTTGTAGTATCTCCCTACAAGGTAGGACGTGCAATATACATCATATAAGTCCACTAGGCATGTGGTCCATCACCATCAAGATTTACCTAAGTATTTTTTTCATAAAATTAATGACAAATAGCTCAATTACAATCTACGGTCATTATTCGCTAAAAGCAAATCACCAAATTCCAGGAGCATTATATGAATTGGTATTTCAGAAATTATGATCCTAAGAACGAATGAATCCACCACGGGACAAAATGGTGGAAAGCACAATGATCGTTATTCCATAATATTTTTCTCTCATAATTCAAATTCCAAAAGTTTACACACAAAAGGGAATCAAATTCGTAACATCGAATGCTAAAGTTTATTTAAAAAGAATAAATAAATAAAGGATCAGAAAACAGCAAATCAAGGGCAAATACCAGCTATATAATCAAGGAATGACGAATCAAATGCAAACATCTAGTTTCAAATAAATTAAGACAAGAAAATTAGCAGCGATCTACAGAGAAACAAATAGAAGAGATACTTACTATTCGGGATTCATGATTGGTTGATACTCCTAAAAGGCGAACTAATCCAAAGTGAATAAGCCGGAATACTTATTTCCGGCGTTCAGAAATCCACGGGAAATGGAATTGTAGCCGGAGGAGTGAGTCCGAAGAGAGCGAGATGAAATTTTGGAATGATTTGGAGTAGATCGCAACGTCAAATCTTTATATGCACCGACAGGATCTGTAGCATTAGTTAGTTCAGTTCATTACTCAACAAAACATAGAAAAGCGGTCCTCTTCGGTTCGAATTTATGCCAACCACCCTTTTTTTTTTATTTATTCTAAATGGTTCTCTTGTTTATTTGTTACTCTGTGAGTTGGTTACTTAAAAGGACATTTACAAAATTAACTTTAGTTTAGACACTATATAAATACTATTTTAAATTAAATATATTCTATTTTAAATTATCGAAATTGAATGTCGCACTTCTTAAATTAATAAAAAATTTATTGAGAAAATTGACGATACAACAGATTAATGAACTTAGTCAAACTTTTTTATAAAAATACATGCAAATTAAAGTGAAACGTTCAAATCCAAACGGAAGGAACATAATATAATTAATTTTAGGCAAATAAAACAACCCTTTCAAAAATATTTCTTTTCTATTTTATTTTTAACATTCTCTGTTCATCTCATAATTTTTATTTTTGTCACATGGTTAAATATAAAATTTTCTCTCGTATTATATTTCTCTTAGATATCCTTTATTTATGTACTACTCATATTAGAAAAAGAATGTATTGAAAATAAGCACATTAATCAATATTAAGAAACTAATAAATTTTTTGAATATGAAATTATAAACTAAATCAAATATCAATATTTAAATTTAAGAGTTATTGTATAATTGAACTTTAATCTTTTAAAAACTTTGATCTTGAAATTTTTTTTTTTTTAACCTTTATGATCCCTAAATAATTTACAGTTGGATATTTTGATCCTTTTGACAAGATTCTTAAAAAAAACAGCTAATTTTGAAGTTAACTTTAAATATAATAAAGGCAAAAAAAAACTTTAAGAATGATAAGGGTTAAAATAAAAAATTTAAGGATCAAAGCTTCCAAAAAAGTAAAGTTTGAAAATTGAATTGTACAATAACTCTTAAACTTAAATATTCTCTAAGAATCTTCCAAAATGCTATTGATATTTCAGTATTAAAAATAATAAAATAATTATTTGCGCATTTGGTCTTAATAAAAGGTGAGTTCTAAGACTAAATTTTTTCCCTCTCACCTCTCCACGGTATCCTTCGAAATTAAATACTGCCCACATTTACATGATTACATTAAATCAAATAACATAACTTACACATTTTAAAAAGGCACCAACTGAATAAAATACTTTTTTAATGTGAGAATTATATATAGGGCATGTTAAAAGTAATTAAATAAGTTCAATCTGCGCTTATTCACTTCGAATATTTTAATATACTTGTTGTACAATATTTTTAATATATTTATAAGGACTTACAAGTATTTTTTTTAATATATTTTATTAATTTTTTTTTTTAAAAAAAAAATTCAACTAAATTTTAAAAGTAGTTGAAGATACACATAATAAGTTTTTTTATTTTATCCAGGTAGAGAAAAAGTATCACACAAAAACGTTCTAAAATATTTGAAACCCCTTTTTTAATTTTTTTTTTTTTTTAAGATCTGTTTCTCATTAATTTCTCAACTTTGACAGGTGTCCTCTTTTCTTTTTTCTTGGATGAATTAACTTTTATCCCTTTCCTTGTTCCACTTGCACGATAAATTGATATGCAGGGATTTTCATTTTTAAAGGGTATTATTGTAATTCCAACTTTATCCTATGTTATAGTTTCACATTCTAATAGTTAATAAATAAATAAATAAAACCCTAACATTTTTTGTTAGTTTTTTATACTTCTTCGTTTTCTTTCTCTCTTTTTAAATAAAAAAAAAAAGTATTCATCCTCTAATTTGAAAACTAATTAGCATGATAAAAATTTAAAACTTGTTTATGCAATCTTATGATAATTTGATAGAAAAGTAACATTAAATGTATTTTTTAATTTTGATAATGTGTAAAAGACGATTGCTTTCCTTAAAGAAACCCAAGTCACATGATTTATGCAAGATAAATTATATTAGATAAATAAAAAGGTGAAAAAATAAAAGAAAGATGAATAAATTTCCTATTTTAAACTAATCATTCTAGCTATTAGTAATGAAATAAAATAAAATACAGAAGGAAATTAATTAATGCGGCGGGGATGGTATTAAAAATCACTCAGGGTAATTTGATCCCTGAAAATGAATTTGTGCGATCTTCAATTTGCTTTGCCAAGTCCGGCAATTCAACGGGCAAATTTCCTGTTTGAGTACCATCGCTGTCCACGTCAGCTGCTTCCATTGTCATCCCTTCAATTCGGGTCGCAGCTGCTTTGGACGATATTGTTGTCGGCACGTCAATATCTGTGTATATAATAAGACATTAATTAATCTTTGGCTAATTTTGCAATTGATTCTTAGAATTTCTTGCACTTTCAATTCTTTCATCGATCTTTCCCATTAGAATTAGAGGTCCATGTAATTTATGATTTTCTATATATTCATGGGATTAAAATTTCTTGATGTCTGCATATCATATAGTCATATATTGCATCAATTTGAACTTTTTCACCTTTTCTTAGAAGTAAAGTCCATTATATTCCTTTGAATTGCAATTAATTTTTTAAAATTTTAATAAAATGATCTATCAAACCTTCCATCATCACACACTGCTTTGAATATATAAATATAAATATAATATATATATATATATATATTTATATAAAAGACATTAAGCTGTTCTTAATAAAAATTACTCATCTCTTCAAATTTAATCCTATAAAGGAATTGATATGGTTATATTCAAAATGAATTAAATCAAATTTTATTAATAAAATTTTTCAAAATCTAACTTAAACATTTAATTCCCATACAAGGATTATAATTTTTAGACTATTTTTAATCAGTCAATCAGTACGGTAAATTCTGTAAATAACATTTTTTTTTAAAAAAAGTAAAAAATTAAGGTTACCTGGATTACATAAAAACCAGAGAATGAAAGCACAAAGAAGGAGCACAAAGGGTATCAGATGGACGGCATTCTCTGCAAATTTAGCTCGATTTTTTTCTTTCTTCGTAGTCTCCGATAGAGGTTCATAAACCGGCAATTCGTTGGTTTCTAATGACAAAGCTCTTAGCGCTGTTGACACCTTCGATGAGGCAGATGAAGATGAACCGAAGTGGTGATCGTCGGAGACGCGGTTGCTGCTAGCTGATCTATACATGTCTCTCTTAATTACTTGTTGTTTCTCTCACGCTTTATGAATCAAATAACAATATCGATAATGAAACAGATGCAAAATTATGCAGAAGTTTTTTTTTTTTTTAATTAATACGATATATAGCTTTTGGGGCCAGAGATTATTCTAAAAGTTCTATATTAATTAATTAATTAATCAGGAATATAATATAACTAAACTGAATGCAATATTACATCTGAATCCTCCATCTTAAATCTTTCGTTAGAGACCAAATCCATGTCTGAATATTAGGATCTAAGGTTAAGTTTCCATAATAATAGGGTTCACTTGATTGGCCTTGAGGAGAAAGGAGAAAAAATTGGCTCCATTAGGGTGAGAGAGATAGTTTATCTATTGCTATATATAGATTGAATATGAAGAGATCTCTTGTGATTTTAAATTAATTTTAATAATACAAATAAATTTTTCTGGGACTCTCATAATTAATCAAATCGGAAGATGTAAGTAATTAAAAAAAAGCACCTATTATTATTATTTTTTTTATTCAATAAAATACATAACATGTTTATTCGTGACTAGATAGAATAATTAACTTATCTTGAAACTGAAACTAAAACCGAAATTGAAACATACACATTTTTAAATTTTACTAATAGACAAAGCCCGGCATCACCGATTGATGACATTATAATATTGCTAACTCTGATATGTTAATCCCAAGTGTATCGATGATGTTCTTGTAACCTGCAATGATATCATTTTCCACGACAAAGTTCAGGAAATCTCTGAAACTACTTCCCTTGTAGACCTTCGGATGTTGTTCATCAACCAGCTCTTCGGCCGTCTCCATCTTCTCGTCCATGCCCATACTGTGGAGGCTGACAACTCATTCTCTCATGGTTAACAGTGACTCTATGCATGCTACTTTTGTCTCAACACTTCGAGATGGTCCCCAACGTTGACCAGCAGAAGACCGCGATTGTCGGATACTCCCCTCCAGGCCTCATCCTTTGAATCCCAGATTTGTAAACCGGGAGAACTCTGGAGGAGGATGGCTACGACGGAGTAGTCGGAATGGGGTGGCAATCCGAGTGCTAATTCCGGCTCTGGAAATGCGGGATAGCAGTTGACCACCATTACTTGCACTCCTTTCTCCATTTTCTTACTTAGGTACTCTGGATCAAGTCCTAGTCCTTCGGTGATGAGTCCTAAAATTGTTATTGCTAAATTTTGTGCTTCTTCGGTATATTTACCCATCTCTTCCCTGTGAATGGAAACCAAAATATAACTACGTGTACCATATATATCTTGGCAAAGCCCAGAAAAAGAGGGGGAAAAAAAACATATTTTTTGCTGAAGTGATCCCTTAGATAAAGCATATACGTAGTGAAAGCCGCAAAGCTAAAGAAAATTATATATATTCTTGCAGCTTTTCTGGTGTCATGCAAAGTGCGGGTGCAATGTCCCAACAATATTTAATTAGTGCAATATGTAAGACTCAAAATCAAGTCCTTAATCCCCTAGATCGATGCATAAATGAAATAGGGACATACCTGATGTCGATTC
>JAOXNR010000022.1:1364651-1399558 GCA_028571225.1 Parsonsia alboflavescens
GGGTTTAGTTTATCCTTTTAGGGTTTAGTTTTATCCTTTTAGGATTTAGTTTATTCTTTTAGGATTTAGTTTATCCTGATTTAGTTTACCGTTAGTTGACTAACTACTGTACTCATTAGTATGCACATTGAAGCACACACTATCATTCATATATATATATATATATATATATTGAGAGAGAGAGAGTAGGGATCGATGAACTATATATGGCATGCATTTAATGTTGACTCATAGGTCTTTGTTTTGCATGAGCACGAAAAGCGGATGGACCGTCTTATTCATGGTCTCCGAACTGTTATGACCTGCAAGCCCGGATTCCTAAATAGATTTCGAATTCATCCTTTTTTATGGTCTCTGTAACCTACGAAAGTGGCGACCAAAATGGAAACCTCTTGCTTGCAGCTACTCTTTTTTTTTTTGGCTTGTCTTCCTTAGACGTACCAATTAGCTCTGCTGAGAATAAATCTTGCCTTTTAATTAGATTTGAACGGAAATCTGCAACATGCTATAAAGAATTCTTTAAAAGTGATCACTTGGTTCATCATTATCCCTAAATTTGTTCAGAAAATGTCTTGCTTTTGGAGTCGCGGACGACAATATGGAGAATTCAATAAACATAATTTAGTTGCGAGCAAGTTGACACGCAAGCTCTATAAGGATCGACAACTGTACCTTCAATTTCGTAGAATTTAGTACATGAGCGATAGTTGTAATTATGAACCCAGATCAATACTTCGTATTAGTTTTCATACATTTACAATATAAAATGTAATTAGACCTAAATAATATATGCCATTCTTACAGTTTCATTTTATTCAAAAAAAAATCATCTTTGATAATGGAAAATTTGACTAATCCCTACCCTCTGTGTATTTATTAAAACAAATAAAATAAAAATACAATCCATCTTTCTAATTAAGAAAATGCCATGAATTATCTAGACATGGATTTAAAATAAAATAAAAAGAAGAAGGAGATTGAATTGACCCGTTAATTTTGATCCAAAAATTAACCTATTTCCTGCATTAATTAGTTAAACTCGAGGGATTACGCACCAGTCATTTGCATCCGCCTTCCTCTCCATCAGAAAAGTCCCTAACTGTGACCCGTCAGTATGATCCCGCATAGTCCCGTACAATCGTACTGGGCCTGGACTATGACCTGGCTGATACACCCTTACCCTGGTTCCCAGAGGGAAAGAAAATCTTTACTTGGGCTTCTTCCACCTAGCCCATATTAGATTCGGACCAACTTGATGGATTTTTTATTTATCTAGCACCTAATAATTTTAAAAAAACTAATAACAAAAAGTTACTCCCTCCGTCCCTTTTTATTAGTCCCATTTTGCAGTACAAGCAGGAAATCTTTAAAAAATGTTAGGCCCTTTTGAGCAGCTTCGATTTCTACCTTTACTGGAGAAAAACTATAAGAAATCGAGCCTTCCATCGAAGCGCACGGACCTCGGCTCCCATTACCGGACCCAGATGCATTTCCACAGGAAATCTAAAAGATCATATTGATCGCCAGAAGACATTTGAAACTCTGATTTCAAAAAAAAAAAAAAAACAATTGTTTACAGAATCTGCGCGGACTTCGACACCCATTACCGGACCCAGATGCTTTTAGACCTGACATAGGAAATCTAAAAGATCATATTGATCGCCGGAGGAAGACATTTGAATCTCTGATTTTGAAAAAAAAAAAAAAAAATGTCACAGAGACAAGACTCCGGTGAAGAAGGTAGCTCCAAAGAAGGTGACCACCGCGACTTGCTTTCCTTATCGAGGAAGCGAACACGCACAAATGGTGGGTCCAGCACATGTCAAATCCTGGCAAAAATGATCCAATGAAATTGATTGCAAGGGAAAGCCACCCGCCATAAAAAACTCATAAGATGATATTAATCACCGGAGAAAGCCATCAGAATCTGAGAGCGAGAGAAGACTCGGAAGGTCTGAAGGAATGGCCCAAGATTTTAAATCGGCTTTGAGAATATACAACTTTGACACTGCTGGAGTATTTTGTTTTGTTGCATCATTCACGATGAGTTGGGAAGGAAAAAAAAAATGGAGGAAGAGATAATAGTATTGAGGGGTAATATAGGAAATTTGTGGTAATATATATTTCAAATTCTATTCAATGATTTATATAAAGGGGCAAAATCATATAATTATAAAAAAGGACAGAGGGAGTACCAAAAAGAGCATTTATTTCTTGATCCAACTCATTTAAATATTCATATTTGATCTTCTTCTAAATATTCAAAATTAGATTTTTTTTTCTTTTTCGTATAAAATGTAATTTTAATTCAGAGTTTCATTAGTTTTATTCTCTACCAATCACGGTCCAAGGGAGGTATAGCATCAAAATTTTAGAGACAACAATATCGGCATCCGTATTTCTAAAGGGATGAGAAATTTATTCTTGCTGCCGAGTACAGAAAATGATTTTCCCTCCGTTAGGAATTATACGTGTTATATTGACTTGCATGACAAATTTTAAAGAAGTTGATTAACTTAATTCATTTTATATTTAATTATAATAATTTCTTTAAAAAAATTAATTATTTTACAAAAATTATACATTATCACATTATTTTTAAAATATTCAAAATGAAAATATAAATATTCAATTTTGGATAAACAAGGTAATATGAAGGAGTTGGAAGGCGTTTAACTGCCCTCAGCCAACCTACCAAATCAGTCTACAACATACCTACTTTCTCCAACGAAAAGGTCACTCCGCTGATTATCCACCTTTGTATAAATATTGGCTCAGGTAAACAAAACTTCTGAGATCTTCCAATAATAAGCCTTCTTTAAACAAACAATTCAAATAGTTCGAGGAACCGTCAAGGTTAGGTAATCTAATCATGAGAATTTGTTCTTATATAAGTACTACCACACTCCATCGAGTTCTCGAAACATCTCTCGCTTGAAATATATTCTGCCATATTTACTCTCTAGATGATGAAAAAACTGTATCCGGCTCCGGTTTTAGCCACTGTGCTCCTTATAAGCTTTGCATTGACTTGTTCCGCCACTCTCTACACCGTGGGAGACAGCTCCGGTTGGGACATTAGTACTGACCTGGACACATGGGCAAAAGCTAAGACCTTTCTCGTTGGCGATGTTCTTTGTAAGAAATTACACAAAAACCCCTTACAGTTTTGCTAATGATTCCTCACCTCACCTGGCGTGATTATAATTATTTAGATTATTTTAAGTAGTTGATTTTTTCCTTTTTCTTTTTTTGGGCAGTGTTTCAGTACTCGTCATCCCACAGCGTTAGCGAGGTAACTAGAGATAATTACGAGGGGTGCAATACGACCGCTGTACTACAAACGAGTAGTAATGGGAACACAACATTTCCGTTGACAAATCCTGGTGACAGATACTTTGTCTGTGGGAATAAGTTACACTGCCTTGCAGGTATGAAGCTTCATGTAAACGTTGCCGCAGATCAAGTTGCCGGAGCTCCGTCTGAAGCACCGCAGGCGGACACGGGCGGTACCCTGCCTCCGTCTTCTACGAAGAGCAACAACAATCCTTCTCCAAGTACTGCTCGTGTTCCGTGTCAGGCTAGGACTGATGTTCTTGCCATAGGATTATTGCTGAGTTTTTCTGCTGCGTTGTTATCTCGTGTGATGTGAACTTGCGATTTGGTTCCGATTAAAGTTGTTTGACTCTCTATTTTTAATCTTTCTTGTGATTAAGGCCGGAATGGTTATCTGGGTTAAAAAAGAACGACTGCACCATTAAGCCTTCTTTTTTGAATCATCATGCGGTCTGATTGGGCCTTTCATGGTTGACAAAAAAATCTTTTCAAAATTAGCCCATATTTAATGGGCTACGAGGACTTGAGTTTTTCCATTCCAAATAGAAGGGACAAATCACTTCAAAGTGGTTGGACTAATCATTTGAATTTAGGCTAAAGGGAGTAAACTTGATTGAAAAGAGCAATATGTCTAAACATTATTCCATCGTTTATAATTGAACGTATTATCTTTCATTTTAAATTGTATAAAATTAAATGTTTTATTTTACAATTTAATTAAATTTTATTAAAAAAAATTACATTATAATATTAAAATTAATCAAGACAAATTTAATTCTCTTAATATTTTTAAATTAAAATAAAACATTCAATTCCAGAATATTTAATTTCTTTTATTAACAGAGTGAAGTCCCATTAAGATTCCAATACCGTAAGTAAGGTGCTGAACGTTACTTTCTCTTTCAATTGTACAAATTTTTTCTAATTTAAATAATATTCACCTTATAAAAAAATTACGTGAATGATTTAAATTATATTAAAGGATTTAAATAACAAATTTAAGGGTTTAACACTAGACCTGTCAATATGGGACTGTCCAAGTCAGTCCACGTAAGTCCATTGGAAGTGGGTTAGATAAGACCAAAGCTTGATATTAAAAAGATCACAAACTCACAGATATTAGAGCCCAGTTCAATCCCCCTTAAATCTATAGACCCCATATATTTTTTTATTTTTTATTTTATACTAACATGCACTATATTGTGCACCTCACTTAGAATCTCCAAGCCCTAAGTAGTTGATGTGTTTCACTACATTTTTTTTCCCCACTAATTATTGGATTTGAGAGTTATTGTAGATGTAATGCGGTGTTATTTTTTAGGGGAATTGAAGTGGTTTAGAGCTGAAATGTTGGTGGAATTTGATCAATGTTTAGGCCTCAATTGTCGAAATTGATGAATCGAGTGAAGTCGGAAATGAGACCAGTGCTTGGACTCACAGGGAAAAAGGCAAGATTGATGGCGGAGTTGCAAAAGCTAGTGATGAAATTGAAGATTACTGTGACCAAGGCATCGATGACTAACTCTTGGTGTGTCGGTAACTTCCTAGCTTGGAGGAGCGACAGTCAACTTCGTTGTAGATTGCTCGTCCCTGCTTTGGTTGCTGGCTTATTGTTGCTTGCGTCAACTGTGCTGACTGCTACGATGATGACAGTGTAGGGAGAGGAGGCGTGGTGCTGTGGCTTAGGGAATTTGGGAGAGAGAGATCGGAAAAGGGAAGGAAATGAAAGGCTGAGTATTGTTGTTTTGTTTTTGTAGATCAGATTTTAGGTTACTTAGGCAGAAAGGTAAAAAAAAAAAAAAAAAAGTTTGGCTTGGTGGACCAGCCCGACCCCAATTTGGTACAACTTTCATCTGAATGAGTACAACACACGGAGATCTGATTTTAAATAGACTATCAAAATCCTTAGTAATCCAATATATATATATATATAGGGGATAATGGACCTAAGTCCAAATTGATAAGTCTACTTAACACTATCTTGAGGGTTTGATAGACTGAAGTAGAAATCTAAAGGATTGTGAGGTTTAATAAATGTATTGAGCTTTTTAACTTTTGTGCCACGTCATTTATTATCACAAGGTAATAGGAAAAAAACGGGAGCCAAATATCCCAGAAATTGCCGAACAGATGGGCGTGAGAAATGAGACTACTGCTTACATAATTTAATTGAGAGCGTAAAAAATGCATTCAATTGAAAAATAAAACTTTAATTATTAAAAATTTGATTTTTCTTCTGAAAAAAAGTATATACAATATATTTTTTTTAATACATAAAAAGTCTTAGTACATTTTTTTCTCTCTCTCTTTTTCTTAGAATAAACTCTAGGTACATTAAAATTTTAATTTTATAATATTTAATATATATATTAATTATCATAAAATAAATTGTTTTGTCTTAAACATATATAAATATGCTCTTAAATCTAAGATGTTTAAGTTCACTAACATATATAAGAATATGAAAAAAAAATTTATAATAATATATAATAACTTTATTTAGGAAGTTATAAATACTGTCACTATCTATGAGAATATTATAACAACTAATTCGGATTAAAAATTTTCTTAATCTCTATTTTAACTTAAAAGTATAATAATTTTGGAACAGAAATTTATTAGTTGTATATATATAATAATTTGGTTCGGAACACCGTTTGGTCAGAATAGCATAGTAAAAGCACAAGCCCAAAAAGGGCCTGCTTGATTATTCTTCCTGGGTTTATTTATACTTCGTTCATTAGATTAAAGGAGTGCATAGAAAAGGAGACTGAGTAGAAGAGATGGCGGAAAGCGGTGAAGACAACACCGGTGAGTTTTACTTGAGGTACTATGTCGGCCACAAGGGTAAATTCGGCCACGAATTCTTGGAATTCGAGTTCAGGCCCGACGGCAAGCTCCGATATGCCAACAACTCCAACTACAAGAACGACACTATGATCCGAAAGGAGGTCTTCGTCACTCCTGCCGTCCTTAAAGAGTGTCGTCGGATTGTAGCTGACAGCGAGGTGTTTGTTCTCTCTGTCTTATGAAATAATTATAATTTTTTCATATTTTGCACATCTGTTTCCCTTGTTTTAGCTTTAGCTTGGCTCTGCTATAGGCTTCTAGGTTTAGACTTGGAATTAGTTTTACAGATTTATTAGTTCCATCTGTTACTGCATTCTATTATATTGGGTCAATGATTGGTGACGCTGCACTTAGGGTTTAGGATTCTCATCCACCTTGTGTCCTAAATAACCCAGGACAATAAGAGTGCGGGCATAAATAATCTCTTAAGCAACTGTATCCTGGGAAGTATTTGGGTTGACTGGGGAAGGGAGGGGGTCCTTATTTTGATTTGCTATATTGTCTTCTTTTGTTGTGGCAAGGAACACCATATATCTAATATGGGCGCAAAAAGTACGAAATTCTGCTAACAAATATATGCACTCAATGCGTACAATAGCTTAGCAGAGAAGCTAGAAGAGCCAGATGAGGCTGGTGACAAACTCAGATTGTACTTTTTGTGACCAATAAGTGACTGAGAAATGAGTTGATGAACCCATTCTTCACTTATTACAATTCCTTTAATCAATAAGGAGGAGTCTATCTGTTGCATGTCAAAAAAGGAATTTGGATTCTAAAACTAATAATTTTGATATATTATCATTTATAGGTTGCACATATTATCTTTTCATATTCCAATTCCTAGTTCACCCTTGTAGTTTATTTGAATCTTAATTTAGTATTTGGTCTTTTAGATAATGAAGGAAGATGACAACAACTGGCCAGAACCAGACCGTGTAGGAAGACAAGAGCTAGAAATTGTGATGGGGAACGAGCACATATCTTTTACAACTTCAAAGATTGGGTCACTCATGGATGTGCAGACGAGTAAAGATCCTGAAGGTCTTCGTATCTTTTATTATCTTGTTCAGGTAAAGAGAAGTAAATTTTGCCTGGTCTTTCTATTGTGTTATTCCTAGCTAACATCTTATTTTATTTGTGACATCTTACCAATTTACAGTTTGCCTGAGATATCTGGCTTGTTCTACTTGGTTTTTGACCACTTCCTTGTTCGTGGTAGCTTGGTTGGTTCATATTGGTACTTAGGTTATGAGTGAGGCTTTTGACGATATAAGGTAGACTAGAAAGTTGTGAGGTTCAGTGAGCAAGGTTTAAGCGCTTCTTTTATCCATTTTGAAAGAGCCATATTCTTATAGGAGAGGAGTTCATGCATTATGTTTTTTCTGTAGTGCATGTATTTGTGTCTCTTGCTGTCCTTTTGCATTTATTTCTTGTATATTGTTAATGCAGATCCATGACTAGAACCATAGTTTAGGAATGGTAAAATTGATCCCCCTGGGGAGGGGGCATGGATACAGGAATTAGATATTCATCTACCATACGTCAAAAATACCCTGATTCTTCATCCTTAATTACTACACTTCTCTTTCTTTATAATAAATAAATGAAAAAATCAATGGAGGGTAGGAATGGGAAAAAATCATAATGATGATGTATTAATAATTACAAAACGACTTATATTGTTTGACAGATGAAACATCTTAAACGACTTATATTGTGTAACAAATGAAACATCTTAAATGACTTATATTTTGGGACGGAGGGAGTATCATTTATTATGGGTGTTTAGATAAAATGCAGTTTCCTGTTGGATGTATATGAGCAAATGTTCTGGGAGGACTTATCCATCTTTCATGGGTATCAGATGCAGAAACTTGAAAGTATTCAACCTGAATTTGATTTACATTCTCCAGTTTGTTGAACTTGTCTTTCTTATTGTTCTGTTGTGCGATGAGTTCTGTTTTGGATCATCACTTATCATAGTAATGTGATATGCAGTGTCTATTTCTGAGTCCTTTTGCTGACATATGCCAAGGAATGTATTTTGTGATAAGACTGTTTCTGGATTGGATTCTCCTGTTATGATCTCGTCTTCAGTTGTCTTCTGCGTATTTTGGATCAGATGCAAATTTTGATGCTTTGACTTTTTATTTGTCTTTCATTTTATAGGGTAGATAAGAAAACAAGAGCATGATGTTATTAGATTGTTTGCACTTGATTAACAGTTGATTTAGTATTTCTAGTTTCAACACCTTTAAGGAAATACATACATATAAATAATATATATTTATGGATATAGATAAAATACTGCTTTTACTCAGTCTCTTTAACATATTGACCCTGGCAGAAAACCAAAAACATGCTGAGGTTTGCCGTGTTTTTGCCCATCTCCTCCCTCGTCGTTTGATTTTCCTTTACAAGACTTTGTTGCTAACCTCCACCGGTCATCACAGGTTTTGGGAAGCTTAAGGGACAGGGAAAATATCTTTCAAATTTGCGAAATGCTACCAAGTAAACACTTTGAGATGGGATAGGCATTGCAATTACAAGTTCAATTTGGTAGCTTAATTAAAAATAAAGCACATAACTTTTTCTATATGCTTATTGCATACTGGATCCTAGTGATTGTTTGAACATTTTAGTGGGCTCACAATTTATGCCATTTTTGGTGATTGGATCATTTAAAACCAACAATTTTTTATAAGAACTAAAAATGTGAAAGTGTCAATGGAGAATCTGATCAAGCCATTTTATTTTTGACATGAACTGACTTATTCTTGGAACTGTAAAATTGTTCTGTTTGAGAATGTTGCATGTATTTCTATCATGTGGGGTTTAATTCATTTTTGTCTGTCATTTATATAGATCGAATCTTCTACTTACTGGCTTCTTGTTTTACTTGATTTGTGGGTGCACCTCACCTTGCTGAGAGGTAGTGCTTTTGAAGTTGTTTAAAAAATGAGTAACATTTTGATTTTTCATTGTATCTTTAAGTTAAAACTATATGGAAAAACATTCTTAGACAACTTTTTCAAAACCAACTTCTTTCAACCTTTTTAATGGTAAAATGACTGTGAAACCCATTTGAGAATAGTTCACAACAGCTTTTAGATCAGAAAAGAAAAACTAAGAGCTACTTACTTTAAATAACTGAGAACTAGGCATAGTTATCTCTTGCCTGGTTTTGTGTTTTAACTGCATTTCTCATATGCACTTGTTAATTCCTGGATGAATACATTGTCAGAAGAACCATTCTGTGCAGTTTTACGTTTTCAAAATGCCTGAGTTTAGTACTGGATACCATATGTTATTATGTATACAATGGGTAACTGCTAAGCAGCGGTTTTCGTGATTGCCCTCTGCTCTACTTTTTGGTTAACCAGTAACTATCAGGTTCCCTCCTGGAATCTTATGTCACAATCACACAATGTATGACTAGTTGGTATTAGTACAGAAATTATCAGATACCTTGTGAAAGGGAAATGCTATAGAATGCACTTATGTGTATTCACATGGTCAATAAAAAGTCAATCCTTATGCATTCTATAATATTACCACCCCCTATGAAAAACAAAATTATTGTTAAGATATACTTTTTCCATTTCAGGTGTATTTTAATGTTAATCTTGCTTTACTTATGACTAAGGATGCCCTTTTCCTGTGGATGCACATTTCAGGATTTGAAGTGTTTCGTGTTCTCTCTTATTTCTCTCCACTTCAAGATCAAACCCATTTAAGGTGGATTGTGATTTCCTTTGGCGAGAATGATGGCGTTTAGAAGGGCTAACTTTGGGAGAAAGTTTGTCTTGTGATTTCATTTTGTTACCGCTGACAGTATGTAGGAAGTCTGATACAATGTCGCCTGTGATGGTGCTCATTGCTTTACCGGTTTCCAAGTTATTTATAGCTAGTTTCTCAGCCTTTTGATATTGAGATGCTGATGTTTTTTCATTGCATTGGCAAAACATGGGGGAAAGAAAAACGGTTCTGGTGAAGGTATCATTCCTGGTGCTTAATGCTTTGAACATTTCATATTTGTTTGTTGTAGTTTGACTAACTCCCGGAGCAAATATCACCTCTAGCGTTTATTTTGTTTGTTTTATTATGAGTGTATTCAATTTAATTTTTTAGTCCTGTTTTACTTGAATTTTTTTTTTAATCGTTCTTATATTCTACTAGATTTTTTATTTATAGGTATTTATAAATAAATAACATTTAATATATTAATAATCCCATGGAATTAATTTCGAATGAAACCTTAACTTCAGTGAACCAGACAAGGTGTTAATTTTTAACAAAATGATAAAGCAAGTCATTTAAAATCAAATATTCATTCTTTTTTGTTTTTAAAAGTTATTAAATTGTCATGGTGAGATTTAAATCCTTTGCGAATGAAGGATGGGTGTTGAGAGTTGGGATAACATAGCATGCAGGTAGATTGTAGATCAGTTTTACAAATATTTTAAAATAAAAAAATTAATATTTAATTTCTAAAGGAGTACATATTATTTTCAAAAAAGATTATAAATTCTTATAATGCCTTAAAGATTCAGCATATCTAAATCATTTTAAAATGAAATAGGTATATTTATTATTTTTTAACAAAATAAAAATTCAGCAGTGAGGCCACCAGTCATCCATTTTGAGTGCCCAAAAGTCAAAAAGCCGATCCGAGTTCTCTTTGTTGTCTTGGCAGTTTTTACATTTTGGATGGATGAATTCTCTTATTTTATGGCTGGTTCCATCCAGTTCCAGATACCTCCACGGGCTGCTTTCCCACGAGTGGTTAACTTCTCTCCACGTTCTACCGGATTCCCAGATAAAGTTTCAAATCTTCCCTTTTAAGTTCCCAGTAAAAATTTAGCCCTTTTTCTCTCAACAGAAGGCAAGAAGAATCCTCCCTTGCCAAAAAAACTTCTTTCCTCCTCCGCTCGTCCGCTTTAATTAAATGTATAAAATACTACTAATAATTTGAGATGATGTCAATATTATATATTTTATGAATAAAACTATTTTAAATAATCAATAAATGGTAAATGTTAAATATTTGACATGTACATAGGAAACTCATAAATTATTTTGAAAAATAGAATAGAGGCGTCCAAGGACCAAGGGTCTTAAAAAGATAGAGGTGAAGAGAAAAAGAAATCAAACAATATAAAAGAAAATCCTCCTCCATACGATTCGCGTTACCAAACTCTCACCCAACCCTTGTGTGTACCTACACGTAGTCAAAAAAAAAGAGTTAAAGACAATTTATAAAAAAATTGAAAAATCAAAATGCTTCTCGTCAAGACCACCGCGACCACGGCGACCAGAGCCGCTCCTCCTCCTCTCCTCCTCCTCTCTTCCACCAAACCCTCCCTTTCTCCCTCCAAATCCGCTTTCAGCTTTCCCCGTACTGCCACTAGCAGCACATCACTCTCCCTTTACTCGTCCCCAAAAATGAGTTGGTTAAGCAAGCTGGGTTTTGGAACCCGCACCCCCATGGAATCGTCCAATGATTCTTCTATTGCTCAATGCCCGGATGATGATATTCCGGCACCCGGTCAGCAGTTCGCTCAATTCGGAGCGGGATGTTTTTGGGGTGTCGAATTGACTTTTCAGAGAGTGCCTGGTGTCCGCAAGACTGAAGTTGGGTACACCCACGGCTATCTTCATAATCCCAGTTATGAGGATGTCTGTTCTGGGACTACCAAACATTCTGAGGTTGTGAGGGTGCAGTATGATCCTAAGGAGTGTAGCTATGACACTCTACTTGATGTTTTCTGGGCTGGCCATGACCCAACTACTCTTAACCGTCAGGTCGGCTTCTTGAAGTTTTTGATTCACAGTAGCCATGTCTTCAATTGGTTTGGTTTTTTTTTTTTTTTTAAACTCGTGATATTACAACATGATCGAGCATGCAGAAACTCAATTTTAGGTTCTGACGATTCTAGTTTTATTTTGCTTATAGATAAACTACAATTCTTGAATTAGAGGTATAATTTAGTTTCAAATGATTTTAATTTTGCTTTACTATTATAGTCCCAACAATACGATATTGTAAGGGTCTCTTATGCACTATATTTGCCTGGGATTTGCACTTCTTCCAGCTTCTTGCATTCAGAAGTTTTGTTCTGGATGGAGCCTGCAGAGTAAGTTAGTGGCGTGGTGCGTCTTCTAAGTAGGTTACTCTGAAGAGGATGTAAGAAAAATTTGTATATGTATAAATAAAACAACAGAAGCATAGGACAGCCAATCATACTGTCGCACACCCTACACCCTTTTTATTTGGTGCGAAACTTTAGAAGAGCCACGCTTCAGCTGTTGGAAGTTGAAGGTGAGGCTTGTGCATGTAGTGGATTCGACCCCTCCTCTAGTGCAAACTCACTCTTGATAAGTTGATTTACATGGGTAACTTAGACGTGCTAATTGAGTGGCTTTGACTTAAATTTCCTAAGTAGGTCATCTAAGCCGCATGAATATCCTGCAACTTAGAAACAAGTATACCCCTTTATTTCCTGGCTTCTGCTGGCCTGGTTGTATGGTACTTCTTTAGTCTTTCAATACCATAAGCCTATTGCATTATGTGAGTAAATGACAGTCTCTTTGAATGTTAGGTTTGGGTGTTTCATTATTTGGAAGGTAGAGAATAATGCCAATAGGCCCAATACCTTGTCCAGGGACATTTTACCTCGGCTCATTCTCCCATCCGTGGCTTAAAGCTTCATTCTGCTATTACTTGATATAATCTGCTTACATGACTTGATTTGGCGGGTTATCTCTTAAATAACATTTATGCTGTGTGTGGTATAGTTCTTGAAACCTATTAGAGTAAGATTTATATCCACCCACCAAACTTCTCTACTTGATCTCTTTAACAGATAGTAACTGTTAAATTATGCTCTTTGCAGGGGAATGATGTTGGGACCCAATACAGATCTGGAATTTACTTCTACACACCTGAGCAAGAGAAGGCTGCAATTGAATCCCGAGATAGACATCAGAAGGTTTTGAACAGGAATATTGTTACTGAAATTTTGCCAGCCAAGAAATTTTACAGAGCAGAGGAGTATCACCAGCAATACCTTGCAAAAGGGGGTCGTTTTGGTTTTAAACAATCTGCTGAAAAGGGCTGCAATGATCCTATCCGATGTTATGGCTGAAGATTAGGTTATCCTGAGTTGGCACTTTTATTTTATACATATTGTTCCTGTGTGTTATGATAGAGGATGGGCTTGGGCTTTGTATTTTCTATCTAAGATTTGAATTGGCCTTTGTATATCTTTGCTCTTACATCAAGGTTTAATATGCTCGTTTAGCCCTAAAAAACGATATGTGATGCTGGTTTGGATTATCCTCTGCTGAGTAAGCTGTCTTTTGTTCGATCTTTCCACATATAATTAATGAGATGTACACTATGGTATTACGAGGTCAGGTTCTAAGGAAGAAGTAAGTGTGCATCACATGATCAGGTCTAAGGATTCAAGGAGGAGACGCAGGTTTTTTGACTTGTGTGGGTTGGATCTGCTCCAAATTTACTTCCATATGGTTAATGGAGTAATGCACCCCCAAAAGGGATCGGTTTGCGTACTAATTTTGTTGAACTTATTTATAACTAATATGTGCAAAGACCTTTCAGATTTAAGATATTTTGTTGAACTGTTTTATAACTAATATATGTAAAGACCTTTCAGATTTAAGATATTTCAATACACATTCACTTTCTATTATACTTGTAAAAAATTGTAATCATGTGCCAAAAACTTTAGAACCCTTTGCTATGTTAGGTTTGATGGATCTTTAACACGAATTCTCTTTCCTTAACTGATACCAATTTATTCTTTTTCTCCATTGGGTACGAGTCAATATAAAAGAATAAATTCATTTTTTTTTTCTCTTAAGTTTAATTCACTATGAGTTCACAAGCTCGTAAGCCCTAGTAAAAAGTTTAAATTTGATTTATTTTCTTGAGCACTGCTAAAAGCAATAAATGATTTTTTATCTATAATTCATTTACATAGAATGATAATATTAAATTATTGATATTTTAAGATGTTAAGATGGAGAGGAAATAAAAACATTTAATTTTGAATAGTGTGGACGATGAGAATCTACTTAAGAAAAATAAAGTTAACTAATTTTTATAAAATAGATGTGAGTGAGTATATTTTTTTATAGAAAAAGAGGAATTAATACTTTGCATGAAATTTATTTGATTGAAATGATAAATGAAATACAATAATTTATGGAATTTGAATCAAATTTATTTCATTAAAGCAAAATACAAAGAAGAGAATACAGGGAACAGATGAGTAGCTAATTTTATAGGATTCTAAAGAACTTGGCAAGATCCAAATCCAATAGCATGTCATCTAAACTCCAAGAACCCAAATTAGTATTAATGTTTCATGCCCTCCCGATCCGATTCCTTAATCAAAGGGAACAAAAGGAAAGCAAATCTTGACAAGAAGATAGTTGAAGAACACATACCTCAATAAAAGGGAACAAAAGGAAAGCAATAGTTTGGGAGGCTCCTCATAAATAAAAATTCTTCAATACATCCTCCCGGTGCACTTCCGAGATCCACAATGACAAATCTTTTTCTTGATGTTTCCTTTGGCATCACAAACACGATCAATTTTGTAATTGTAATCATACGAGAACTCTTGCAAAGCGGATATTTTTCTGGTAGCAAAGAGCATTATGTGAGGCACTCTCTTGTCATCATTATCATACAAAACATTCTGAGCATAAAGATTTGGTGAACAACTATGGTTGATGAATCTCCCAACATTCCCATATTCAGCAGCATCAATTGTAAACCCATCTCCGTTGTCCAAATCAAAGAGATATTCATCATTGGTCCTTTCCTCAGCTTCATTATCAGCTAGAACCTCACCAATGTACTCACAAATGAAGCTACCAGATGGGATATCTTCCCTTGATCTGACCCCCCATCCTGTTGATTTTGTCCTGAAAACCTCCAGTTGGAACCGAGGACCCCTTTGGCTAACCCTGTTTTGGCAAGAAGGTGGGCATTTGCATAATGATCCACATTCATGAACCAAACGCTTTGCTTTCACAATGGAGCCTTCCTCATTGAAGGGAATCTCCCCACCATTCTTGTAAGCACAGCAACAGGGCATATCATCTGAGCATCCCTCAATGCAATCGCACCCGAGAGGCTCGGAGATATGGTACCAACAGGGATACTTCATCTCGGTAATGTAAGTGAATTTTGGGGGTTTCTCATCACTTATGTCATTCACAACACTAATGGGGATTTTCTCCTTCCCTTGAGACAAATCATCATCAATATAATTCCTCTCCAGGTAGCCGCTTATTGATGCTTTTGGATGATGCTCATTGATTTCTTCATAATTACATTCTGGTTGGCCTGGTATTCGGACCATTTCAAACATGTATGCCAAGTTGTCAGACGTAGTCTTTTCTTGCCTAAAGTTTGTGACTCTATAAAGACCTTCATACATGTACATCTTCTGTTTCCCCAGGCAAACCTTGCGAATAACTCGAACCGGGAAATTTCTTTCCATGGAATGCTTCAAGGCAAGATTACCTCCTTCGAGTTTCTGATCTTCCGATCTATTTAAGACCTTTGGATTACCTCCATGACCGGAGTACAAAATAACATCACGGGAAAGAACCTTGTTTCCGTAACGACCAGATTCAACTATACTATTTGCATACTTCTTCTTGTCAATTGTCACGCAATTGATGCCACAGATAAATTCGTGATGCAAGCCCACCATAGCAAGCTGAACCCTGAATTGAAACTTGTCACCTACTTCTACTCCAGGAACATGCCCAAAGGTGGGTCCAATGTTGACCCATTTATGCTCTTTCCTAAGAGAGATTGCTGCCTCAGTATGAATCTGCCTAGTATGTCTTCCTCCTTTGAATTCTGCACTGTACTCTGTCGAAAGCGTAGTGTACAACTCTTCAAAGGAATTTAGAGCTTGCTGAACTTCATTGCAAGCAACAATAGCCTTACTTGCATCATATGGAACAATGAATAGATTTTTCATTTCCTCAGAGTTGGAATCTTCGTCATAGTTTTCACTATTAAATACATCTCTGCTATATTCAACTTTGGAATCTTCATCATTGCTTTCAATCCTTGCATATGTGCTGTTTTCCTCGAAGTGCTCTGTAACAATTAGTTCATTTCCAATGTCAAGATTCTGGCTACCCTTGGATCTTGATTGCAATTGATTCCATTCAGAAGGAGTTTTAACTCGTAACTCCGTAGCATCATTAATATCATCTCTATTCCAATCAAGATCGCGTCTATTGGGCTCTTGGACATTCTTGCCTGTTGTATAATCAATGACGGGGGAAGATTCATTTTGATCCTTCACCACATTTCCATCAGAAACACTCCGGAGATGCTCTCCTATTATAAAACAGTCATCATTAATGTCATCCCCAATCGATTTATCCGTATTTTCAACTATCGCCCTACAAGGCTCTGTTTCGCAATTTGCCCTGGCATTGTTCACAGATACATTGCAAAAGTTAACGCGATCTTTAACACCACAATTGGGAGGGAAGCTTCTGGTTATAGTAACACCTTTTCGGATAATTGGAGGTGGATATTTGGTAACAAATTTTGTCTCTCGAGATGAGGCCTTCTTGGAGTCCGCCAAATCTCCTGTGCCCTTGGGTAAAACATCATCTTTTTCATCATTCTCCGGTATCGATTTATCCTTCTCAAATGCAACTGCCGGATCCAGAACTTCCTTCTCCTTCACATCATCTATCGCATTTCGCTCCATATGCGGGATATTCACTCCAGACAGTGGAATAACACTCAAGGGTTTGGCTTCGATAACAATTTCTTTCTCCAGAAGATTCAAACTTAGATCTCCCCCGGAGAAGCCTTGACTTTGTGGTTCCTTCTTCGGAGCAAGAGGTCCACAATGAATCGGGAAGTGTCTGCATATCCTGGAATTTAAACGTTTAAATGGCGGTGTAGTTTTGTGATTCTGATTATCGCCATCGACAAACATTCGCTTCCCCTGATGAGGGCTCCTCTCAGCCAACACACGAATCATAATGGGATCCGATGGGGTTTGGCCTTTGAAGGATTTGCTCAGAAATCCCTCCAACACACAAAAACTGACGAAAAGCCTGCTTGCAAAATTTTGGGAAACAAGAAGGTTACCATTGTTTTAGAAAAAAGTTTTTTGAAAGGGTAACCATTTATATGTTTACATAATTATAGGTTATAAAAGAGCGTTAATATAAGATTATTAGTTGTGTTCTAAGTGACCCTTCCACAAAGAAGGAATGCTCCAAGAAGCATAATAGTAAACTCAATAGATTAAATTAACGATGACTCATATAAAATTCTTATGACCCAACAAAATTAAAAAAAGAAAAAAAGAAAAATAATGACCCACCAATATATTACATACCATTGTGACTGAATCTGAATAAGGATAGTCACTATGAACTTGAGATATCCTTAATATATCAGAATTTTTCCAATGGTATAGTATATCTATATTGGATCAGTCCACATGAGAAATCATAAAAGACACAAAATCCTCAGCCCCAACAGAAATACATACCTCACTTAGACTCTTTTAAGAATCGATAATAGATATACTTCTCCATCCTTCAATGGACATTGATTGCATGCACTCTGTGATAATACACATGAAATAGCTTTTGGGTGAAGAGGAAAGAAAGAAGAGAAACTTTGCAAAAGAAAAAAGTTACAAAACTTGAACATAGAAATACTATTTATAAATAAATTCAGAGACTCCTATTCTCCTTCAAACTCCAAATATGGTAGCTAACAAAAAGAATTCTGAACTGATCAAGCTCCTTTCAAACCCATAATTTCCTTAATCAAAGGATTCTATTGGCATATCAATTCTCATCCCAATTATTTGATTGATTTGAGAATTTCCAATTTCTAGTCACCATCCTTCTCTAGTGTAATATATACTACTCAAATTCCACCTAGCCTCAAGCGGAAGGGTATAAGACCTTATTTGGTGGGGTTCATCTTTTTTTATATATACTACTTAAATTTATAAATAAATTTAAAACCTAATTCCTAATCAACTCTAGCCTTTAAAAACTCCCTCCATCCTATCCTCTTAAATCAATAGGTTGGGATTAATATATTGGTCAGACAGACTCTTAGATCAAATATGACTCTAAAGTAATTGTTATTTAATCATAGGTCTTCACTGTTATTAAGTTATAAAGATTCCAAACCCTGTTGTCCGATCTCGATTGATGTAGGGGTCCTTAACTCATGTTGGACGAAATCCCTGTTGGGTTTTATTAAAATTAACTGTGATGCTATTGTTTTGGCCAAGAACTTTGCTGGTATTGGTTTGGTGGCTAGGGATTCAAATGTGTCTTTTGTAGGTGCTGTGGTTGATAGAGTAGATGGTCATTTATCTACTACTTGTGTTGAGGCCCTATCTATTTTTCATGCTCTAGGATTGTCCAAAGGTTTCAGTAAGTTGATTATTGAAAATGATAATTTGGCTACAAGCTAGAGAATGGGATAGGTCTCAAGCTATAATGATTTTTCAGAATTGTTTGGATTTGGTTCCTCATTTTCATAGTGTTGAATTTAGCTTCATTCGTTGCTCCGAAAACAGTGTGGCTCATAATTTAGCTATCAAATTATTCTTCTTTCCCTATGTATCTGCTAGAGGATATACCTTCTTATATATTGCCTTTAGTTACATTGGAAGCTCAATAAATTCCAACTGTTGTATTATCGGCTATTTATGTCAAAAAAAAAAGAAAAAAAGAGACATGATAAATTATTCCTAATCGATAAATTTTATTGAACACTTGACTCAAAAACAATTTCTTGTTAATTTAGGTATTTTATTTTAGATATATCTTACAGAAACATTAACAAACATTTGTTAGTATATTTAGTGTTTTTTTTAGATTGCATTAAACTATTGGAACACATAATTCTTTTAGAAAAACACTTATATGAACTTGGTCTATATTCCCACACATGAATCAGACCATAATAAAATTTTTGATTCTTTCATTGGGATGAGCAGGTGTAGTTTGACCCATTAGCTAACGAGTCTGGATCTTCGGTTACATTTATGTGCTACTCCTTATTATATTATTAAAATATTAATAAAAATCTTATTTGTAATTTTTAATTATTATTTTATATATTAAAGTCTAAAAAAATAAACTAAACCCTAAAAAAATATGATTTTTTAGAACATATGTTAAATTTCTATTAACGTAGTTAAGAGTGACACACAATTACAATTGTGTAATAAGAGATCCTAGCCTTAGTTAACTAGTCACTCGCCTCTCCAACCTTTACAATTCAAGAATCCCATAACTAGGTTCATGATGTTGTAATAGCCCATAACATTTTAAGTCAGATCTATTTGAGATAAATAATTAAAAGATAGTGTTTAATCAAAGTTTGAAATTTATGCATAATTGGTTTTTTTAGAGAAATCATAATCCATACTAAAAGATGTGTTTATCCATTCTCATATTTTGTATTAATAAATTGGTTCAAATATGACAAAAGAATTGACTCAAAATCTTCTATTGCATTTTATAAGGGCACAAGCATTATTTTGATTGACAATGAAGAAGATGAATTAAAGAATCTCCTAGGAAAAGAATTCAAAGAAAGGTGTTAAAGATAGAAATCCCTATTAAAAGAAGAAAATCATTCTAGAAATGGTTTTAGAACTTGAATCAAGTAAGAAATTCAAGTCTAGTTTAAAGAATAAGGGAAGATTTTTGTTGGTTTCGGACATTATTTCGTTTTCTTTAGTAATTCCCCTCTTATATTGCCTCCTGTCCTTTTTATCTACCGGTAAAGGTTTTATACATAAACTAATACGACTAATTAATGTATTGAATTTTAAATTAATTACCTTTGTAACAAATTAGTCATTGTTGTTATATTCTTTTGATTCTCTCTCCTCACTTTATTGAATAAGACTTTCTTAATTAATGGTTTTTTTTTTCAAATTTTTTTTATTAATAGCGTTCGATTCAGTTTGTGCACTTCTTGATCGTTTCGTTATGGATTCCTTCGTATTGAAACTAGTATATACAGTAAAATCGAGTCGAATTCACTATCTACATTATATAAGTTTTACATTCAAACTACTCGATCACACTTTCAAATCCCTCGAATATAAAATTAATGGCATTTTGGAATTTACAAAGGATATATTAGAAAAAAAATGTCTTATAGTCTTCAAACATAGAACTTTTACAAAACCACTTACAAAGGAGAACGGAGATAGGCATAATAAAAAAATTAGAGCAATAAGTCCAACTAACCCAAGGAAGGTTAGCCCAATTGAATGTTCACTCGCAAAACTAGGTTAGCCCAAACAAGTCAGTTTACTGGATTGGGTTAAGTTGAACTTGCAAATTGAACTGAGACCCAAAAGCCCATCTATAGAAAAAGAAAATGATGCGGCAATTTGTTATTCTATGATGAAGCCTAGTCTAGTCAGTTCCCATTCTTCTAAGTATAGTACAACGGTAAAATAATTTTCAGTACATTAATAAAAAAAATTTATATAATTCTAAAAATCAAGTGTTTTTATTTTTTTAGTTTATCTCTTTAATGTTTAATTAATAAAATATATGTATAAAAATATTTAAAAATTTTTTATTAATATACTAGAGAATATCATATAAAAATATATTAGATGATCCGAAAGCATTAGTCCATGTAATTACACCTGAACGTTATAGTTCATATAAAAAAAAATTAATCAAAATATCATTATTTAGTAAAATTTAAAATTTTATGTATAAGGTCAATATTTTTAAGGTACGGATCAAATCTACTTAAAAAATTTTGATTTATCGATGTAAAAACTTTCGTTGTAAAAGAGTGACATGAATGACTTAAAACTCGAAGAGATGACATTAAGTTAATTTTATTTATGCATCTCTTACACTTGGCAACTCCGGGTTTTATTATAATTAAATAAACAACAATTCGATATTTTTATTTTGAATTATTTAAAAATATAAATTTTTTCATAAATAAACTCTTAACATCAAATCAAATTAATCCCGTAATTTTACATTCCATAATGTAAAAGTTTCATCAATAATTATATTTTAAAAAATATATATTCTTAAATGTAAAATAAATTAAGTCAATTCATTTTTTGTAAATTAAAAAAGGACATTCAATTCCCGACTGGGGAAATATTAATGATAAGGATAGTAAAGTAATAATTTTATACATTCAGATACATTTTTTTTAATGTAAAATTCAGTTTTAGATGAAGAAAGTATGTCTAGAGTTGATTAATTGAATATAGTTATTTTCCTATTTAAAATATTAGAAATTAAATGTTTTTGTTTTTAAAAATAAATATAGTTTTAATATAAAATATAATTAGCAATGATCTCAATTTAAACATTCACATTCACTTGCTTAAAACAATTACTACAAACTAAATTAATAAAAAAGATAACTTACTAATTCAATAAAATTCAAATGCAGTCTTTTATTTATTTTATCAAATTATAAAATGAGAAATTAGTATTATTTTTAATTGGAGAGCTACCATATATGAACAGCAGGCTTCATGTGAGCTTGGCCAGAAGGAAACCATTATTCTTCTTCGAAACAGAGCATGAGATACCGTCCCATGCCGGAGCAACGTGAGAATCACAATCGGGCATGTTCAAAATGATGTGGTCCCGTAAAAAATCACAGAGAGATGTCCCAACATTCTACGTTGACTACGTTTGAACCATATACGGTATGGTTGTGCAGTCGCAAAAAGGCGATTAATTAAATAGCATTGCCATAAATGATCGATCCGGAATCTCGACGGTGGTGGTAGTGCTGTCATGTACAGGGAGAGTGACCACACAAAAGATAGGCCACACCAAATTTTGGTTAACGTTCACGTGGCGCCGAAAAGAATCAACAATTTGCTGAATACACATAAAATTATACGTATGCATATGAAAATGTGGCTATTGAGTTCTGTTTAAGTCTTTAATTGTTAGATTAGGAGACATTTTATTCGATGGAGCGGTGAATGTGTAGATTATAAGTTTCGAATTCGAATTCCATCAAAACTTTCTTAAATAAGTGAAATGATAAGACATATAAAAAGGGATTCAGATATCGTTTTTAAAAAATAATAATAATTAAAAAAACTCAAATTGTTAAAGTTAAAGATTTTTAAAAAATAAAATTTGATTAAATATACTTAAGACCTAGTTTATGATTTTAGAATTTAATATAAAATATATTAATAAAAAGTAAAAATTTTTTCATCCTCTAAAATAATCAGTTTTTTTTTTTTTTTTTTAACATTCATCTCTTCTCTATTTCTCTTATCGAAAATCAAAATAACACCCCCCACTTATCTTTATTATGTTTTGAACCTGACGTGATTGAACTAATTAACAAGATCTGACAAAATAAAGAAAGATTGAATTTACATAATTAAAAATTATAGCAAATAGATAGCAATAAATTCTAACACGACCAGTTTTCTTCTTTCAATCTTTCTGAGTGCGAAAATATACTAGAAGCGGATACAGAAGAACCTTTCTCAGTTCTCTTTTGCATAGAGGCAGAATTTACGAGGACATGACAGGACTATTAACTGGCATCACGTTGGCTGGAATTCTGCCGACATTTTTCTGGCAACATCTGTAAATGAGTCGCATTGAGAATGGAGATGAATTTAAGAATGGAAACATCCATACCCATGATGGTCATGAATTTGTTTCTAATTATCAAATTAAGCATAATAATAATATGGCTTGACAAATACTCAAATTGACAGGAGGTGAAGTATAATCAAATTAGAAACAATCTATGAAAGTTGAGCCCTGTCCACCCATTTTAAATGGACCAAAAATTGTACAAAAATACAAGCGGAAATAACTGGTGGTGGTGGTGGACTTAATTTGCGTACAATTATTCTCTACTAATTTCTAGCAAAGTATAAGATTCCACCGTTACTTCAGGGACATCTCACTGGATGAAATGGAGAGTGTATAAATCATAAGTTTCGAGTTCGAATCTCACTAATAAACTGACTCAAACACTATTAAAAAATATATATATATGAGACTCCACAAGCAATTCTTAATTTTCTTTTGGTTAATTATGCAGTTAGCCACTTATTCATATCCACAAGCAATCAATAATAACAAGGAACCACCAAATCATCCGGTGGTTAACCAAATTTATCCGAACATAACCAATTCTATAACCATTACTTTTCTTTTGTCCAAAATAGGGTAGAAAGTAGGAACATTTACTTTTGGTCTTCTAACTTCACCTCTTTCCTTCTTTTCCCCCCTACAAGGAAATAGAGACGTGCATCAAAGAACTCCAGGTTAAAGAATATTTTTAACAAATTGAGTCTATTGAGATATCATCTTACAAAAAAAACTTAATTAATTTGATTATTATATTATGTACAATTACGTAGTTTGACAAACAAAACTTGTTAGAGTAGTAAAATATATATAAATATATATATTTATATATATGTTGACTTTTGAGTCCTAAAAGCAACATAGTATTGTTAAGTTAAGATTTATCCTCTAATAATCTCATCGGATTAATTAGACTTAAATTAACTTAGATACCTGTTAAAAAAAATATATCAAACCAATAAGTTTTAGTTATCAACTTTTGACAATGGTGAAATGATAAAATAACCTTACTCGTATCACAGGTTTTAATCATAAAATTGTCAAAATATAATCTAGATATTGATTCAAAAAAACTTTTGATTAAAAAAGAAAGTATTTTTTTATTAATTATATGATTTTTATTTTAACATAGGCTTTTAGTCTATTTGGTCCCATAAATTTGGATCAAAATACAGTTCGATCCCAAATGTTTTTTTTTTTAAGCATTAGAGGATCAATCAAGTTTTTACGAATAGTCCGAATGGTTTAAACCACCAATTTCTGATCACTCCCACCGCAAAGCCGATCACTTGCACAACACATGAGAGATTGTAGAGGTAATTTGTCATTTCAAATTCCACCTGCCCAAACCACCACTTGCCCGCTGTCTCCTCCAATCGCAGTCACCACCACCACCAAACTCATCCAACTCCACCCCATGTACCGACCAAGCACCATCGGCTCCATTAACACCTAGTTTTTCTCGTCATCTTCCAACATTCCTAATCCTCCCAATGAAGACACAACCCAAACCAACCCCAGCTTTCCACCTCCCCCACTTCCAAGGTCCTCAATTTCGACAATATCCAACTATATCAAAGCTTTGCTTACACTGGTAAACCCTCAATCACAATAACCTCGATCTTCCCAATAATTCCACTGGCTCCCTCACAAGTTTACCCAAGAAGTGATGTAGAATCGATCTTCCCAACAAGGCCCAAAAACTCTCCCCAGAGAAGAAGGAAACCCAGCAAATGTTTCATTTTCATCTTGATTTTTTTTGGTCTTACAAAGTATAGCTTTACTAGTCTTTAACTGAGTAGTTTTGCGTATAAATTCTCCTTCTATGAAAATTGAAGTAAAAGAGATAAAGAATCTCCATTACACCACATCATCACTGAACATGACCATGATCAATGGAATCTCCATCAAGAACTCAAATTTTGGTGGGTTTAAGTTTTTGAATGCCAGCAGCGAGAGCTTGTGGTACGGAAACTCGACGATTGGTTCAAAAAGAATTAGTGGCGGGTGGGTTAAAGATTAGTAGACCCGACGAATGAATGTTACGGTGTAGGATTTAGCTGATTTGTTGGGGGGAAATAATGGGAATTTTAGTGGTGAAATGGGTTCTAAGTTGGTGAAGCTCAGTAGCTATGGTGAATTGAAAGGGGAAATCAGGGTCCTAAAGAAGATTACTAGGCATAGAATGACAGTCATGAATTGTACCATGGGTTTGAAGTTGTCTAGCCAAGAAATTCAAGATTGGAGATGCATGTGATTTTTTGTTTTTCATAAGTTTTGCTTGGTTTCTCTTAATTTGTGCATATTTATCTTGTAGTTTTGAGGAGAAATATAACTCTAAATTTCAGTTCGATGATGGAAATACTCTTGAAATATACATTGGGAGGATCAGGAATGTTGAAAGCTGAGGAGAAAAACTGGATGTTAATGGAGCTGACGGTGCTCGGCCGATACGTGGGGTGGAGTTGGATGAGTTTGATGGTGGTGGTGGTAACCGCCATTGGAGGAGACGGTAGGCAAGTGGTGGTTTGGGCAGGAGGAGTTTGAAATGATAGAATTACAACCACAATCCCTCATGTGCCGTGCATGTGATAAGCTCGGCTGAAAATTAGTGATTCGGACCATTCCGATTACTCGTAAAAACTTAAAAGATCGTTGTACCTTAAAAAGAAAATGGGATTGAATTGTATTTTGATTCAAACTTTTGGGACCAAATAGGCTTAAAATCCTTTTAACATAATAATAATTGATTATTTCCCTTTTAAAAGAAACTCACGAGATAGAACCACCTTGATTAGCAAAATCAGAGAGTGACATAACAAGTTCATATTTAACGTACAGTAAAATGGCAATTTGTCAAGGCTGCTTTTGGAAGAAGTTTAATAATGGAAAGTCTAATCATGTTTAACTGAATATAATGATGCTTTCTTTTGGTTGGATCAACGAGAGAATAACTGCTGAGAAGACGTGGACCGGATTAGTTGTTACCAGCCAATATTAGATTGGCATGTAAAAAAAAAAAATAATGAATAAAAATTCAGAGTTTCAAATCCGAAATTGAAGCAAAAAAAAAACAAAGGCCAGTTTGATGACCCCAAGAAGCATCGGCTTTACCTTCTGGAGGCATTGCACCATCATGAAACTGAAGAAGATCTTGATTCTCTTGGTCCTGCTAAGCATTGCATTTAGACGTAGTCTTGTAATGGCATATGAATTTGTTGATTTTTCCGGCTTTAATTTATGTATTTGCGTTTTTGTTCCACCATGTAATTGTTTATTGCCTACTCTCTCCATCCCTAAAGTTTTTAAAAGAATATTAAAAGAAAAATATTTTATGAATGGAGTGAAAGAATAAGAATGATGTTAAAAAAAATGAATAAAATATTCATTAAATAATTTATAATAAAAGATTAAAAAAAAAGTTCAAACGACTTATAATTAAAGACGAAGGGAGTACTAATTAAGTGACTCACGTGAGTTTTAAACTTAATGTAAGTATATTCATAATATATTATATTCTTTTTTTTAAAAAAAAAATCACATGATTCTTGACAAAAAAAAAAAAAAAATCAATCGGACTTATAAATTTTAATTATATAGTATCAACTAAAAGAAATCATTAGTATTTGTAGAGTTAAACTATCCCAATAAGGAATTTTATTGTAATGCATTATTCAACGTTTAACTGATCTGCTGGTGGGCTAATTATGCAGATCCATTATTGGTTTGTTTACAATTGCGAAAAGTTGCATATTATATCAACACAACTAGGACATAAAAATCATTCCAATGGTTACTACTCCCACAAATCTCTCCTCTAAATTAGGCAGCAGTTCAAGGCACTTCAAAGACTCTCTTTTCTGCTTTTATAAGATAACTTACCAAAAACCTATCTTTAACCACACTCTATATATTCTAAATCGAGTGACAACACAGATACATCTATCAACAGCACTGCAATCATAGAATGATTCCTTCTTTCTGATGATCTTACCCATGCCTATTTTAAAAATGCATTTGTTTTTCCATGAAAACTGAGGAAAATGACCTTACACGAAAAATAACTATTTTAAAAATAAGTTTACCGTAATCTGTTCTTTTAGATAATTAACCTTTTTATTTTTATCTAAACTCCCTCTATTATAATAGGTAGTTGTTTTGTATAACATGTCTTTTTATGGATATTAAAAAGATATTTTTTGAAAAACTTATAATGGTATCCAAAATTTAAAATAACTAAAGCAAATGACACTTTTATGAATTGTGCCTTTGTTTTTCCTTTTTTTAAAAATTTTTTTTACTTCAAAAATTGAACCTTTTCGTTATTTTAAATTACAAGTTAAGTTGTCTATTCATATGCTGTTTGATTCAGTGAGTGGTTCTTACTTTTACCTTAAATGAGAAAAATTAAAATGTTTTAAGTTATCCTATTAAGGTCAATTAAACCAGCTCATGCCCTCTCCAGCCTTCTCCATCCATATATAAAAGAGGAGTGAATACAGATCAATTCTTTCACTTCATTTTTTTTTTCACCTTTTCAAACTCTGGTTTTCTTGACCTCATCACAGTCATATCCAAATCCCCTCCGAAGAAGATAACCAAAAATCTGACAGGCCGACCACCACCGATCCATCCGTTATTAATGGCGGAACTTGAGAATCCTGTGGTGGTGCCAAAGGTCATAACCTTTCTGTCTGGTCTTCTTCAAAGAGTTGCAGAGACTAATGATTTCAACGCCAGATTTAGGCCCCAGAAAATTTCAGTCTTTCATGGTCTAACCAGACCCACCATTTCCATTCAGAGCTACCTCGAGAGGATTTCCAAGTATGCAAATTGTAGCCCATCTTGTTTCGTTGTGGCTTACATTTATCTGGACCGGTTTGCGCAGAAACAACCCCTTTTGCCAATCAGTTCTTTCAATGTGCATCGGTTGCTCATCACCAGTGTTCTGCTTTCTGCAAAATTCATGGATGATATGTGAGTTTTCTCTTGATTCAATACCTGGGCAAAATTTATTACTCAATTGTTTCTGCAGAATTTTGCAAGCTGATTAGTTCTCAGTTCTTCATGAACCTCCCATTGTTGCAAATGTCAAAATTTCCTCTTCTTTTTTTTTTTTCCACATGCTCTCATTGGGGTTTCAAAAATCAGGTTCTACAAAGAGGTACTGTTGAACAGTATTCTCATTAATCAACATAGCTTAGAAGAATGGGTGTTTTTTATTCAACTAATGATTAGTGTAATTTAAAAATAAAAGAATATAGCCCGGACTGGGGCTTGCGGTTCCGGTTCCGCAAAATTCCAGGAAGAAAACGAGTCAGTGCCTCGAGAAAAAGATGAAAAGCATGTGAAATCATTCCTGTTTCACGAGACAAATCCACCTAAGATGAGATGGCCTTTTGTCCGTGGTCAGACTCCGAGAATTAGAACCATAAGTGAGTAAATTTTTTTCGGTGATTTCTATAATTAGGAATTTAAATTTTAAGGATCACGACTCATGCGTCGTCACGTTTTCGATACGTACATAAGTGGTGAGCCATCTTCTTTGATAATTTTTTCGTTTTTATTTCATCAAAAAAATATTCTCTGCACCTCTTTTAACTATTTAGTTCAAGGACGTGATGACCTATGCCAGCTTAGTTAAGATGATCCTCAGTGTGGTGATTATTCTGTTCATTCATTTTAAGTTTTTAATATTTTTTTATTACTTCATTCCTTCGAAATTACCTATTTATATTTTCATTTTGACTTGTTCAAAAATAAATATTTCATTTTATTAATTAATTAAAATTTTATTAAGGTGTTAATTGTTATTTTGCTTGAAACAGGGATTCACTCAAACAAAGAATTATTGTAATTTTAAAAAATGGAGTAACATATAAGGAAAAAATCAATATTAAATTTTCATGATATTTAAATTGATAAATAAGAAATTTAGATAGTTAAATCATTTGTGATTTTATATTTCTGTGTACTGATTAATGGTTTTTTCTGTTTGGGATCAGCTTCTACAACAATGCGTACTATGCCAAAGTTGGAGGAATTAGCACTTTAGAGATGAACCTCTTGGAAGTGGACTTCTTATTTGGAGTGGGCTTTGAACTAAACGTGACGCCCACCACATTCCACGCATATTTCTCCAATATTCACAGAGAAATCTTGCGGGAATCTCCTCCTTTATGTGTAGAGCCTTCAGCTGCAAATCTCCACCGCTGCTTCAATGAAGATGAATCCGCCACTCATCAACAACAATTAGCAGTTTGATTTCTTCTATAATTCTCCAAAACGTATCATAATTTTTGTCCTTGACATTGTTAAAAATCGAAAGAAGGAGATTTCTGTTTCTCCCCAGGTCAATAGCAATAATGAACTCATGTAATGTATATAATATAACGATTTTCCTTTTGCTTTCAAACGACGTAATGGAGTTCTTTCGAGATATCTAGTAGATGGAATTGCTAATGGATAGATCATAAATTTTGAATTCGAAATCTAATAATATCTTTTTTAGTTTGATTACTTTTTTTTCATTGACAGTGATTGTGGTTTGGAAAAAAAAAAAACCTGACATGGTGGGTATATCAAAACAAGCCCCACCGCCAAAATATAGGGTTAAAATTTTGTTTTAAAATGGTAATCTTTTCCAAACTCATTTAAAGTTTTCATATTTGGAATAGGGAAGGCAATTAATACTAGTTTAATTTGAGAAAATAAAATAGACTAATTAAAATCGTTAAAGACATGCTATTTTATTAACAGATCAAATTTTAATTGTCAATATAGATTTAAGATTACATGGACTAATCTTGTTCTCTCTCTCATACCCATCAATTCTTTTTTCAAAAAATATATATATTATTATTTTCCACTTTTTTTCCCCCATTAAAATGCTCTTCAATTCTTTTTAAAAAAACTAAAAAATTTAAATAACACTTAGATGGGAAGTAATTACACTAAACTGTTTTTTTTCAAAAATAAAATAAAATTAATGCATTATTATTAAATAATCCTATGAAACAACTTTAAAAGTCATGAGGAAGTGAAAAGTAGCTGCTGATAATGGATAAATATCGAAAGTTTTTAATATGAGTTAAGGTTTATTCTTTAAACTTTAAGTAACTAATAAAAATTAATAAGAGAAAAGGTAACTTGAATATCAATAAAACAAATAAAATTAAGAAAAATTGTAAGTAACTCAAATTTTACGAGTTGTACTTAATATGTGTCATTCATGAAAAATAAATCTAAATATTTCTCAATGAGAATTTTGTATTATATGGTCCGATATGGAAAATAAACTGAAGAAGTCAATGAAATGGACAAAGCCTGCTAATATCTTTCAACTTTTTCCGGAAACTGTTGGGCTATTTAATCATCACCCATTCTAATAGGTATTAGTTTGACCCAGTTGGAAAAGCCCATTAAATACTACAACTTCAGTGGTGCTTGCCATATATCACGAGACCGAGTGAGCTCGTTCGCACCATCCAGGTGCCGAGACTGAGAGCAAAAGCGAAGGAGAGAACATGGAGCAGACTTTCATCATGATCAAACCTGATGGCGTTCAACGTGGATTGGTAAAATAATTACCCACTCTCTCATCCTCTTTTTTCTCTTATTTCTTTTATTCCTGAATGTGCATTCTTGATTCCAGAATCTAAAGTGGCCATTATAGAAATGAGTTTGTTTCCGAAGAAAAAACCTATTATTTTTGTATGAAAGGAGCGGTTTGACTACTAGATTATGATTGACCCATATATCTTCTCTTTGCTGTCTTTATTGATTTTCAAATTCTGTTCCATCTGATTTTGATTGTGATATCTGAATAATTTGCATTCTTTTCTTTTTTTTCCTTTTCTGTTTTTCGAGTAAAGTTTCTCCGGGAACATGCGTATTATGGGGTTTAAATTTTGATCATCAGGTTGGTGAGATCATTGCTCGATTTGAGAAGAAGGGATTTTGTTTGACAGGTCAGAGTTTTTAGACTTTGGAATACTTGTTCTTCTTTGGTTGCTTCAAGGTTGATAGCTGTTATATGTTTGGCCTAACATCTTCTGATGTCGTTATTATGTATGTATATTAGGGATGAAGATGGTGTCTGTAGACAAAGCTTTTGCCGGGAAACACTATCAGGATTTGTCTACAAAACCTTTCTTCAAAAAGCTGGTGGATTACATTATCTCTGGCCCTGTTGTTGCTATGGTATGGGAAGGGAAAAATGTGATTGCCGCGGGTCGCAAGATCATTGGTTTGACTAATCCTTCGGACTCTGCTCCTGGTACTATTCGTGGTGATTTTGGAATTGATATGGGCAGGTATAGTCGTAATTTGAGTTCCATAATCTATTTTATTTCTAGGTGCACTTAACTTTTTGTCCTATGTCTCGAGTTGGGCTCTTCTTTGGGTGTCTGCTAGGGATACATTATGTTCTCAAAATACTGTAGTTAGATGAGGCTAATGCTTGATCATGGAAATCAAGGAACGGTTTTGACTTACATTTTTGAAGTATAGGAATTAAAAGCTTTTCTATTTGTTTAAAAAATTCTATTCGTGTCTGCCATTAATTGATTATCGAATGTCATGTCTTTCTTTCGTTTGTCAAATCAAATATCAAAGGTTGTTGAATGAAAGCTAAGCATATAGGTGTTTCCCATTTCAATCTACTATAATCCTTCCACCAACTAAAAATGTGATGATAAGATGAAGCCAAAGTAATTGAATCTGTTTTATAATGTGCTACCTTTCACCCTTTTTAGGGGTGCAAGATTATTAATAGATCATGTCTACTGAAGAACATAGAAAATTGTTTCACTGATAGGAGCTTAGGAAAAGAGTGAACTCAGGTTAAAATATCGCTCCCTTAACCAACTTTGCCAATTTATAGTCTGAATCTTTATTCTTATATCCAGTATCATGATAGCATTTGATGCTTATCTATCCTTTGCCCTCCAGGAATATCATTCATGGAAGTGATTCAATTGAGAGTGCAAAGAAAGAAATAGCACTATGGTTTCCTGATGGCACTGTCAAGTGGCAGAGCAGCCTTCATGACTGGATCTACGAATAAAGATTCAGTCTATAAATTTTAAAATAATTGGTCTCAAGAATGCAGGGTGCTCAGAATTCCTGTAAAGTAACTGATCCAAGGTTTATGAATTTTCCATCGGTTAGGGTGATCTTCAATCTTCAATTTTTTGAGTAAAGCTTGCTCAGTTATTCAATAAAACTTTACTTAGTGTGCTATTCTCTGTGCAATTTTTATGATCATTCAGATTTTGATGATGTTATGGATGTTTTAATTTTGTATAGTTGCTTTTATATATTAGTGATGTTTTACTATTTCAGACTGAATTCCTATATTCAGTGGATGTCAGTTTCTTTTAGCCTTCTGGTTATTGGCATGTCTACTTAGCTTCTCAAAATTAATTCTTCTAATGATTTCCCAATGTGGAGATTTTTATGGGTCCCTGACCGTTGCATATGTATCTGGATTTTTGGACCAAGAGATTCTTCTGTGGGGAACAAACAAGGTAAAGTGGCGAAGGAGCACTTCAAAATATCTCAAGCCGTGTATCAAAGATGGGAGGAAAAGAAAGAAAAATCTGAAGTTTGTACTCTTCGATCTTAATATCTCTTGAAACTTCTGCAGCATTTCAGTTAAGAGTCTAGGAGAGTGCTTCGGGTCTTTCTGATCTTCATGAGATCCCTATTTGGTTCAAGAAAAACTCTGAATAACACTTAAATATTCAACCTCGATAGGATGCAGTACAAAATCATAGCTCTAGATTTACTTGAATTTGATGTATATATAAAACAAGAATGCAAGTATACATGGTGGAAGGTAATTGCCCACAGAAATTGGTTGGACAATATGGCAAAGTGGGTGAAAAGTCATCTTAATTGAACTGTGCTTAATTATCACCTAATGATCTATAATGCTGCATTAGTCTTTTCCTTTTGACTACTTTTGGGTAATAGTGGAAGTGTTTCTAAATAATTGCAATCCCCAGCTGATCATCTACAGTTGATTCCAAATGTCAATATTTCTACAATTGGTAGCTAATCTTCTCAGGCATGTTGTTTCACACCATAGTTAGTTATCTAGAATGTTTCCATGCAGCTGGATCATCTGATTAACATGAAGGTAGTTCCCACTTCCCAGGATCCAAATGTTATAGGAAATTATTGTAATACAAAATGCTACAATACTAGTCCCGTAGGTAATCATCTTGTTACAGATAGTGACCAAAAAGGATTCTTACACACCACAGCACACAGAACAAGAGGGAGAGTGTTGAGATTTGGAGACAAGAAGAGACAAATTAAACTCTACATATTGCATAGGTGTTCTAGAAACTGAACATTACACAGCCTATAGGCTGTTATCCCATACCATACAATACACTGGAAGTTGAACAATCACACATGGCACTCAGGATGATGCTGTTCTGCACCTTTTTTCTTCAGTCATGGTTGTTCTCCATTTGCCTAGAAATTGATGGTGACCGGCCGGACTCATAACCTCCAGCTGAACCACCACTTCCACTTCCAGTACCACCCCCACGACCACCAGCACCGCTTCCAGCTCCATATCCACCTCCACTAGCCCCACCGCTACCAGAGCCATAGCCATATCCACCGCCTGAACCAGAGCCAGAGCCAAAACCATAACCGGATCCCCTACCAAACCCAGTTGGGGAGCGCCCAGACCCAGAGCCGTAACCCCAGCCTGCGTTGGGGCTAGAACCCCATCCCCAGCTGTAGTCCCAGTTTGGACCACGACCCGAACCAGTAGACCCGGACGATGGACTTCCACTTGAACCTGCAGGACTGGCCATTTGTGACGAATCCAGCTCCTCTCTTACAGCACCTCCACCTTCTGCGGCGTTAAACTCCCTAGAGTCACCTGAGATCAAGAAAATTATCAGAATGATAGTGAATCGGAACAAGTTTGAAAAACTTGGCTGCATTTTTTTTTTTTTGGCTGAAGCAGTGAAATTTAGGGAAATGACTGCGGTGAGGAGGAGTATATTATTCTTGTCTGGTGCAACTGTGAAGGATGATCAACTTTTAGGTTGTCATGCGTTTGGTTGTGGAAAATACAGTGCATGGATTGATGTATTTATTGGTCGAGTTTCGGTGTTGAAATGGGAGCACCCGTGATCGGCTCCTCTCTATTAACGACCCAGGTGGGCACCTCGGGAATGCCTCCAAAAGGCGGTTTTCTTGACACATGACTTGCAACCGAACCGACTTTGCCTTGCACCACAACGCATGCTAAACCAGAAACATCCCATTTCTGCTAATATCTTGATTCCAAAATTACCAATCTGACCCATCCCACTCATGAATCTCTAAAACCTTATTATTTAGCATATCTTTCAACACAAAATATTTATTAGTGGAAGAGAAAATTATCTTTAAATGCTAAAATTATTTCTCCGGCATGATATCTTTAAACACTTGATTCGATATTTTCCTATTTCATTGCTAGATCTAGTTAATCTATTACTTCCTAAATTTCAAAATATAGGTTATTTTAACCACTTTAATTTGTCGTATAACATAAGTTATTTTACAATTTACAATACATATTTATTATTATTTCTTTTTTTTCACCTTTATCTTCCATTTATTGTGAAAAAATACAATTGTAATTATAAATAAGAGAGATAAAGAGTATTTTAATCAAAACAAACCTATATTTATTGTTTCTTTATCTCTCATATTTATATCTACAATTGTATTTCTTCACAATTAATGGAAGAAGATATTAAATGGAAGGTATGAGTGGAAAAAGCATAATAAGTATGCATTGTTAATTGGAAAATGATTTATATTGTGAGACAAATAAAAGAGGTTAAAACAATTTATATTTTGAGATGAAGGGAATACAACTTTTCGGATTCACAATCAAATTTATTACTCTTGTAAAAATTTCAAGTTTAGAATTTAATGTATTCAATATTTTTCTTACTACTTAATTAGATTAGCTTATATTCCGATAACCTACTCTTTCATTG